>BQKZ01001079.1:0-14856 GCA_036244855.1 Temnopleurus reevesii
GGAGCAATACAAAGATCATGAGATAGAGAGAGGAAGAAAGAGTGAGAGAAAGAGAGAAGAAGATAAGATACACTGAGGGAGCAATACACAGATCATGAGATAGAGGGAGGAAGAGAGATTGAGAGAAAAAGAGAAGAAGACAAAGAGGAATTGGGAGGGAGACTTGAGGGAAAAAGCAAGCTAACAGCTTCCCTAAAGCACCATGATAGTTTCATTGATCATGTTCTCGGTTTCCTTAAAAGAAGAATGGGTGAATAAATGACATCGTTCAAAGCCCTCTAGGGCCGACGATCAAGCAGTTCTCCTCTGATCGATGCTAATCTAACGCAGTCTCTTCAAGGCTGTCTTGATTTGGTAACTGTGGCGATAGCGTCGAATGTGTTCCGTCAATGTTATGCCTAGAGCTCTCACAGTAGCACATGCTATCTTGTACGTTTTTTTCTGTACTATCTTTTCTCTCCTGTTACTTACTCTATACCCATGTTCAAGAGTAACACATTTCCTCTTTGCTCAGCATTAATGCTTAATTTTCTCTCTTCTTCATCAGTGAAATAAGGGAGGGAAAGGGAAAGAGCAACGGGAGCTTAGGGGGGAGGAAAAGGGAATAAAGGAGGGGGGATGGAATTAGACTGGGATGGGATAGAGAAAGGAGATGGAAAGGGAGGTAAATTTGGGGAAAGAGTGGAACAAAGTGGAGTAGAGAAGGATAAAAAAGAGCTATAGAAAATAACAGGAGAAGAAAAAAAAGAGACAAAAGAAACAAAAAGATGGAAATGAACAGAAAGAGAGATAGAGAGATAGAGAGAGAGAGAGAGAGAGAGAGAGAGAGAGAGGGAGAGAGAGAGAGAGAGAGATAGAGTACAAGAGGAGGTTTAAATAAACACTTACAAACCACCATCGCATGCTTCTGCCGCAAAAGTCACAATGTAATGAACTCATAACATCAATTCACCACATCTCAGATAAAATGATGTTTAACAATCAATTTTGACGGCAACCAGTGTTATTAATCCCCCCTAATAATTCCTGAAGGTAAATGCCCTTGCACAACATTTCGCATGTTCCCCATGAATGGTGAAAATACGGGTAAATTTGATCCAATATTTGTGTCTTTGCTGGTACCATGACATTTTAGCACAGGTGATCAAGTGCTTCCAACTTACTTCCTAAGCAAGTCAATTGATCCTAGTAATCAGCTGAATAAATATTCATCACAGATTATACCACTTTCCACAATCAGCTCATCCATCAACCCAAAAGCCAGCTCCCTCCGAACTTGCATATTTCTAATCTAGCCTATACATTACTTATCTTCAAGCTCTTCATCAATATGTGACAACCATGTAAAAACTGCTGAGAATAAAGCTATGGGTTAATGATAGATAAATAGCTAGATAGATAGAAATATGGTTGATTGAAATATTAAACATGGGAGCCAAAAATCAAAATAAAACCAGGCTACAATTAAAAATAAGTTCATGTTACAATATTCAATGAATTAAATTCAAAACTGATCAGGTTTTAATCACCTATATTATTTCACATATCTGCTTTGTAAAAGATTGCGTAATACAGATAATGTATTGCAGAAAATAAGAAATCCATTTTTTTATGCATTGCAAATAAAAATACATGATATAATTTGCTCCTCAAATAAATTCATAATTTGATTTTAAGCTTGATCTGTAATAAAATGTGGGATCACGAGCAAATTTATGAAAATTTCAAATTTGTCCATGTTTTGGCAGTTTGCATTTAGAGAGTTACATTATTGTTAACCCTTTGGCTACGGGAAAAGGGTAATGCCGTCACATACCTTATGGGAGTTACGGAATTCAGGAGTAAATGGGTTTATATATTTCCACAACCATCTAGATACCAACATGCTTGTTACATATCGTCAGCATGGTTACGAACCGGCCTTAAACAACGGGGGCGCTACTTGAACATGTATAAACCCCGACATAGCGCCAAGTACAATGGCATGCCACTGCAATTCATGTTAATTCCACAGCGTTTATTTCAATTGAATTGCTACGACTAGTTTGTGCAACCACCTCTCGCTTGTAGGCCGGTTCGTGAAATCGGTGACGATATTTGTAGGCGACGTAATGCATGTGAAACTGCAGGAAAAGGGAGATGCGTTCTTCATCGTCATCATTTACACTGATGGTTCAAGGCAAACACCACTCAGCAATCATTTTTTTGTGTGGAGATGAACGTACAGAAGGTATTAATTACACGATCATGTTTGCATTTTCAACTAACCATTTTTTATCATGCAGAAACATTACACGTCCATCATGCCAACCTCTTTTCATTACGTAGCACTCTCAGTCGTCTCTAGAATGAAACTAGATACATGATCTACTCATCGTTGAAAGTCCTTCTTATAAAAGATGGTCCGTAAACAGAAAAAAATTGTCCTTAAAAATTCTGTGAAAACCCTGGTGAATAAACAATTACTTTATTGACACGCATCAGAGTAGTGAAAAGGCTGCACTGCACATGTGGATGTAAAAGCCAGCTAGCTTTTCAAATGCACACCGAAATGTCAATTGAAATTACTAAAACCAGGAGAATTGCAGCAAAATATTGAGACCATCTCATATTATCATCACAAATTTATTGCAAAGAGTAATTTCTATTAATAGGTCTTATTACCTTCATGGGTTGGTAAAGTAAAGACCATCATTTTTCAATTTGGCAAGCACGAATGAAAGCTAAATTTAAGTTAGTCAATTTAGCTGATTGTAAAATTTGAAGTCCCCGCTGGAAAACTCCCCATGGATTGGGCAATGCATGCGCATACAATGTACATGAACATAAGACTAAATCCGATGGGGTAATTTTAATATCTTCATAAATGCTTGGCACATGATTTTCCGTAAAATATAGTGGGTCATTTATAATAGATCCCTACGCCGTGTATTGAACTGCCCGTGTACACAGAACAATCACAAGCTGGTTCTGATTTGAAAAGCATTCAGGAAATCATTTTCCTGGTATTGTATCGAAATTTGCTACAAATTTTAGCATGATTGCTACACAAAAAAATGTTTTGTTAATCATTTTTTTGCAAAGAACTGTACAGTAATTTTTTGAAAATTTCTCAGCTGTGTCTAAAACTTCTAATCAAATCTGAAAAGTGAACTTATTCCCTGGCATTACAAAGGAGCATTGAATAAGCTTTTGACTTGATTGTTCAGAAAAAGTTTATGTCCTGTTTAGGGTATAAACTCACACTTTTTGAGGGCTACCTTAGAAACAAAGTTTTCAATAATCTTAGACTGACCTGAGGGCTGGGTGACCTTGATTTCCGACTTGACCTCCGTGACCTTCCCTGGCTGTTGACAGAAGGACTGCTCTCTGCAGATAGACAGAAGAACAAAATGGGAATGAAGGAAAAACAAGAAGAGAAGTAACAATAATTGTTCATCGATCAATGGAAACGGGTTGATAGTATCGGTTTATAAATCAGTGGCCTACTCGGTTACTAATAGGAGGACTGCTCTCTGCAGATTGACAGAAGAATGGAATGAAATGAAAACAGCAAATCAGAGCATGTCCATCGTTAATTTAAATAAAATCGACCCAGAAATGGCTAATTGCCAAAAAATAACTGCATGAGGAACCTCTTTCCAATAGCACACTGCCTCACATGCAAAATGAATGCGAATTCACACTCCACACACAATTCAACCTGAAACTCATTCACTTTGGCCTTATGTCGGCTGGCGGTCCATTCATGCAGCTCTCTTTAGGAATGGCTAATTGGTATTGTCAAAATAACATAAGCTGGAATACAGTTTAAGAATTTCTTCTAATTTCATACCCAGTTATATTTATGCATGTAAAGTAATTGTGGAAAAAACTGCTAATTTACTTCTATTTCTGCATCCTGATCATTACTATTCTATACTTGTGATTTCTTTCATCTCCATGACTTTACTTACTGATGCAAACAAATTACTTCTATTTGAGGAAACCTATTTCAATGTTTATTCTTCTCAGTAAGGAGTTAATTCCCTCGCTGCGTGACAATCTTAATAATCAAACTTCTCTGGTCAGATTACTTTCTAATGAGTTTTCATTTCACCTAATGCGTCATTAAGGCTCTTAATAAGGGATGTTGTTACTTTTAATTTGCACTCAATTTGTTTTGATGAGGATTCATTTCAATTTGTATTCTCAGAGATACTGATGTGGAGAAAAGAAAGGACCATCAACCCCTGATTGAAAACCAATGTTGAAATATGGGGCCTGAGCACCCCCCCCCCCCCCGACATTGCAGGGGCGCAAATTCTAAGCTCAAAATGGATATCAAATTTATTTTTCTTTCTTTTGTTCTCTCTTTTTTGCTTGCTTGATTTTCAGTCTCTTTTAGGCCTGAAATGTAATCTTGGGGTGCGTCATTTTGGTGCTGACCATTTATTTTTGGCTTGTCAGCTCTATTTGGGATGAAAATATTGTCTTCTTTGAAGGGGGGGGGGGGGCGCTACATACTTTTGTGTCAGGTAGTTGTCAAGAGGGCTTTACACTAAATACAGTGCACCCCTACATTGTAGAATCCAGTGTGCTTCATGGTAAACATTCAGATATTTACAATATAAGAATATTTAGAGACCCTGTGGACTCCTTATCTACCCAAGAACGCCTTAATCCCCTTCTCTATCTCCTTTTTTCTGGTTAATATTTTTCAAGGGAGGTACTGTGAAGCAGTTAATGATGTAAACAAAAATTATTCACCTCCCCCATCCGACACCCTGTATCCTCTAATGCATTGCAATCAAGAATGACACAAGGATGCAGATGATTACTTGCGTATAGATAAGCTTTTTTTTAGGAGATGTGGAAGGAGCATCAGTTTCTTACCCCTCCCCAACCCCCGATTCCAAAAATCATGGATCCAAAATTGCGTAGCAATAAAAAGTCAACAAGAATGCTGTTGTTTACCTGGATGTAGCTGGGCTGTTCAGGATTGGACGGGGGAGGGCAATTTGATTGGTCGATGTGATAGGATCCTCATATTCTTAATCCCCCCCCCATTCCAAAACTATGGATCAACCTTTGCATAACAATTACAGAACCAAAAAAGAATACAGATGCTTACTTGGATGTAGATGAGCTGTTTTAGGAGGAGGAGGAGGAGGAGCAGGAGGAGGAGGAGGAGGAGAAGAAGGAGGAGAAGGAGGAGGAGCTAGTACTGTGACTGGTCAATGTGATAGGATAATCATATTTACCCCCCCCCCCCCCTTACTTCGACCTCATTCCAAAACCATGGATCTACATTGCACAACAATAATAAAACAAACCTACCTGGGTGTAGATGAGCTGTTTTAGGAGGTGGAGGAGGCACTGTGATTGGTCTATGTGATAGGAGCATCTCCATACCCGCACGATTCTTCTGCAAGTTAAAGGGAAATAGAAAATAGAAACAAATTCATTGCATTTGTGTGTTAACATCAAAAGATTTTCCGATTCTAATTAGAATAAAATGCTGTTTTTGCATTTGAAGGATGACAGTGTATCTCTCATTTCACAATGTCTAATGTTTGCAGTGATCTTAACTGAGACAAAATGGTGCATTCACATCTAAAGATGAGACGTAAAGCCTGATTACAAAGGTGCAGTTTCATACCCTTAAAAAATGACTAAAGTTGGGAAAGGCAAAATTACCCTTTTGTGATTTTCGCCAAAGAGACAAAAAAATGTGCAAACAAAAACAGTAAAAATATATCCCCTTGACACATGTGAGCGCTTTTAAGGAAATGAGTAGTTTGATATTTTGGGAATTTTGGGACGAGTTTGACACCTAGACCTATTGTCCTTTTTCATGTTGAACAGTATATGCATACATATATGCATTTTTTAGAGTGAAGCTTTTAGTGTGGTCAGCACCACAAAATTAGGAAAAGATAGTTCTCCGCTATCAAAATTTCAGCTTACTCAGTAAATATAACCAATAAACATTATAGTTTAACAAAATATTCTCCCTAATATATAATACTACTTCTCAGGATCACAAATCGTAAGCCACGAGTATTAACGATATAATACGTGCGTTTGACTGCCATGCGACCAATTAATTCTGATAATCCTGCGTGGGAGTTTGATGATTTGATGATGAAGTGAATGCCAGGTACGGCTCAATTACACACAACCTATTGGCAGTGACTAATTGCTACCTTTAAATTGAGTGAATTGCCAGATTTTTTGTGTAATAACCAAGTAATTGTCCTCTGGGAAATAGATATAAGCTCAAAATCTTGCCGTTGATGACAAAAACATAAAAAGAAAAACAGGCCGGGTGAAGATTGCTTAAAGATTGTACATTTCTAATGAAATAAATACTTGATATTTGCATCAACTAGTACAATACACACAAACTGTGTGTTATACGTTACTCGGAGCTGTGAAAAAAATTCACAGCACCTGTCGGGATTTGAACTGTAACCGAGAGGTTACGCTGTCATAACCACTAGATCCCAACCACTAAGGGACCTCTGATGAACGTGATTTTTTTTTTATACAGCTCGGGGGAACTTATAACACACAAGTTCATTTATATATACTGTTTGGTGCAAAGATCATTCATATGATTATGATTAATTGCCCCACTGATTTCTAATTTTACTCTTCATCGTACACTTCTATTCTTCATCAACATCATACCTCCATTTTTATGTTAATGTTCGCAATATTCTGACACCCCTAATCCTCAAAACATACAATTCAAGCCAGATTAAGCTTGAGAGCTGGTGGCAACAAGCTAAAGCCATGGTAATAATAATACAAAACACCTTCAACACTTAGGGGGTGTTGTTCAAAAGTTGCAATTGATCGCAAGTTGCAGTTGATCAGAATACGCCAATCAAAATCCTTGTTTCATGTGCGTCTTGTTAAACGTGCATACCGTGCGCTAATGAAAATGCGCGTTACAAATTGCAAAGTTGCAGTTGATTTGCAATTGATTTTGAACAACACCCCATTAGTATAGTAAAGTGGATACATATATAAATTACATGTTTACCTGCAATCACTTTAAAAACTCAAAGGAATCAGTATGGCAAAGTGATTCCATTTTGATCCCATTGTAAGCTTTATAGTGATGACAGGTTACCAAATAATTTCAGATTTGCACTATAGCTTACATTTCAAATTCAGGTATGTACACTTTAAACACACTCCAAAATCTATTGGAAATTTCTAACTTGATGTCCAAGATATTTCAATAAACACAATTGAAGTCTTACTATCCTCTCCTAGCAGTTGTCTGCAAATTCCCAGCTTTTCTCATTCTTTCTCACTCTATCTATTAATGTCACTCTCTTTGCCTCTTTCTTATTCTTTATATTATCTCCTCTCTTTCTTCATCTTGCTTCCGCTCTCTCTCTCTGTCTCTCTATCTCTCTCTGTGTCTGTCTGTATGTCTGTCTGTCTGTCTGTCTCTCTCTCTCTCTCTTTCTCTCTCTCCTACCCTCTGTCTTAAGTATCAACAAACTGGGATCCCTAACATCTTTTCAAGTACTATGATTGATGCTGAAACCTTTATAGCAGTCTTGTTCATGTCATATACTGGCCACATTCACATTTGCATCCCTAAAAATATTAAAACAGTTTTTGCAGGTGACACTTATATCCATCACATGTCTTAAATGACTACAGGGTCAACAGAATGGAATGCATGCTATATCTCAAGTACCATCGAAAATGCTCAAACTGTTATCATTGGGGTGCTATTCACACCTCATTTTTAACATCTTATCAAGTACTATGATTATTTCTAAAAAATATTTATACCTACCCCTATAAAAATGCAAAGTCTACAGCTTGTAAGTTCTATAACTTTGACTTGTAAGTTGTTTGAGTCCCATAGGAACAACTATATTGTTCTGGAGTTACGAAACAAATTTAAGGGGTTTTCATGTGATTTCCTTTGGTAAACTGAATGTTTCACATAAGCAAAAAGGTTGTCTAAAGTCAAAATCAACAAAATTGCAGAAACAGCTGTTTCCTACTTTTCACAATTACATTTTTATTCCTAAAAATAAACCAAAAAAAAATACTGCAGGTGCAAGCAAGTGGTTCTTGAAGCCGTCACATCTTAAACGACTACAAGATCAACAGAATGAGATCAATGCAATATCTCAAGCACCATCGAAAAGCTTGAACAGTTCTCATTGCAGCGCTGTTCACACCACTGTGGTGTTCTGGGAGAGAAGACACTATCATTTTTAGATGTGAACGCACTTGGATTGTGTTTCATAAAGCTGCTCTTTATCTACGCACAAACAACTGTTGACCCTTTCTCATTTGTGATTCAGCACCAGTGGTTATTATTGAGTCAAGGAAACGGTCACAAGTTGTCTGTAGAATCATGGGTAGTCTTACGAACAAATTTGTGTAACACTATCTAGGATTATTTTTCATTAAGCTGTTTGTAGAGGTATGCACGACACTGCGAACAACTGGTGACTATTTCTCGGGTCAGATTCAGCAATAGAGATAAATTCTATCATGTTTATATCTATATCTATGATATATTTAGAATTCTGCTAAACATAAAGTGAAAAAAGACACTTTTATCTTCAAATATGAACACACCCACATCCCTCAAGGGCTCAGTTAAGTTACCAGCAGATGTTAACATCATGGATTAATTCAGAATCCTGCTGAACATAAAATGACACAAATAATGCTATCATGCTTAGATATGAACTCATCAAATTATCTCAAGAATGAATTAAGAATCCAGCTTAGCATAAAATGAAAAAAATAAATGATGCTACTGCTTTTAGAGGAACACATCAGCTTCTCTAAGTGATTAATTCAGAACCCTGCTAAACAAATAAAAGGGAAAAAGACGGTATCAATTTTAGATATGAACACACTAATTTGTACAAAGAATCAATTCAGAATCCTGATGAACATGTAATGAAAGAAATAATGCTATAATATGTAGATATATGAACACACCAACATCTCTCAAGGGCTCAGTTCAGTTTCCTGCAGAGGTTGAGATTTTTATAGGGTAAATTTGTCTTAGCTGTCAGAGAAGGATCATATACAGATCCATCTACTCAACAACTACTCACATCAAGTATGAGCTCTAGGGCTTATAAGCTGTACTGTGAACATGGATCAAGACTGTGGGTACATGGGTGCTTGTGAGTTAAATAGTTTACTCCTTGAAATATCTTTAAACAGGGGAGACAAAAATCTCTCTCTAAAGGATAAATTCAGAATGCTCCTAAACATAAAATGAAAAAAAAAACATTATCATAATTAGATATGAACACACCATTTTGTCTTAAGAATTGAATCAGAATAGGGCTGAACATGTAATGGAAAAAACGCTATCATTTGAACATGTGAACACCCCAGCATCTCTCAAGGGCTCAGTTAAGTTTCCTGCAGAGGTTGGGATTTTTATGAGGTAAATTTATCTTAGCTGTCAGAGAGGGATCATATACATATCCATCTACTCGGCAACAACTTGCATCAAGGATGAGCTCTGGTTTATAAGCTGTGAACATGGATCAATATTGTGGGTGCTTGTGAGTTAAATAGTTTACTTGATAAAGATAACAAGTGAAAATGTCACAGTGAAGGATGTATTAAGAAAAAAATTTAAGTGACTTTGAAGCAGAAATTGTATAAAGATATATGATCTTTATTTAACTTAAGTTTTAATATGATCCTTTTTTCTGAAATTCACTTTTTTGTCCCACTAAAGACGTAAATCAAAAACAATTATTGGAATTCAGGTGGGTTAAATAGTGAAATTTTCACTCCTCAAGAAAAAAAAACACCCATAGGTTACAGTTATGTTGAATTGAAGTCTGCCACAGAGGATTACTTTTCCAATTACTAAAAGTTTTTTACAGCCATAATGAAATTTAAATTTGCTCCACTTTATGAAGAAGTTCAACTGCGCAAGAGCACTTTCACATGATTTCAACCAGGATGTGTTTATGGAGAAAAAAATCTGCAAAAAAGGAGTAAAATCAAATTCAGAAAGCTATCCACTGCTATGGTAAATGCGGTTAATGTGGTCTGATGCGTTACCATGGTAACATATTTCATGTCTGATTTCTAAAGAGGTTTCTTGCCCTTTCCCCCTCAGAGCACTCGACTTCTACGATCTGGTTACAAATGATTCATGATGGGAGCTCAGTTTTTCGGCAGAATATCTGACGACGGGATCGATCTTGTGATAAATTTAGGCATGTTTCCAGTGAAGAAGCTAACAAGTCACCAAAAATGTTTTGTAGATTTATGCATTAATGCTTTTAAAGAGTATCTGAGAAGAAATACTGTAATCTGCTAGTGGGTAATATACATTAAATCAACTCTTCTACAGAATGTTTAAAGCTCTTTTTAAGTATTCTAGATATTGAACTCTCAAAACTAATCATTTCTCATGATAAATCCCATAAATCTATACAAGGTTTTAAAAGAAATGGTGATGTGAACATAAAGAATGTGTGCATGCTCAAAAAGCCTTGCATGAAGTTTTATTAGGGCTCATACTCCATGCGTCTCTTTTGAACAATGCATTTATTTGCATATTTTCTCTTTAATTAGAAATCTCTATATGTCCAATAAAGTTATTTGGGGCTAATTTTATGCTCCTCAACAAAAAAAGCAACCATATCTTTTGAAATCCTCAAGTATTCAAAGACAACTTCACATAAAAGATGTCTGCACCTTTCAGCTATCAAATTAGTATTCAACCATTTTTCTTTTCCTTTCTCCTACCTGTACTTTTACAGGAATATTTTTAATTAGGCCATGCAGAGAAACATTTTCTCTATGCCCTGATTATCCTCATTCCTGGTGCTAAAGAGCAGGTATTGTGCATATGGAGCATGCCCTTTTGCTTTTCACGTATGGCTGTATTATAGTGGCTTGAACGAAAGAAATATTTCTCTGATACATCGATCTTATAAATGCTCATGATGAATGAATAGGAATGAATTTTTGCAGCTCATGTCATTAAGAGCAATAGTTTCAACTCAAACTGTTTTCATTAGGTCATGGGAATTATGAAAAGATGAAAATATTCTTTGATGCATAAATATTTGTAAAAGCTCCAGTTTTGGCATTTTGCAAAGCACAATCTACAGACAATATTTTTCACAAGAATAGACTATGAGACAAATATTTATATTCTTGTGATTTACAGCGGCAGATTGAGAAAACATGTTTTCATATGAAATTTTCATATCAGAGAACTTTTCTAGTCATTGTGTTCTGCCAATAGATTGAGTATGCAACATTTTTGTCGAAACAGTTGGAGCATTTAAAAATCTATTCTATATGACTCTGTTTTGAAAATGAAAATATACCTGATATTTTAACTGTGTATAAGCCACAATTTTTGTGTACAGATATCTTCGGATTTTGGGACCAGTTCGACATTTTAGTGTTTAGTTATTTTCACCTTTATGACAATGTTTGTACACATATAAATGTGCATAATACAGAGTGGAAACTTTCGCAAGGCTAAGACCGCAAAAATAAAACCACTGTCAAAATTTCTGCTCATACAGTAACCTGAAGAAGATTAATGGGACACTTGGCTCAAAAAGCTTCATTTTTTCATGAGCAGGAAATTGGGAACAAAAATGTAATGGCTAGCATTACTGATTTTAAATTTCAAATGTCAGATGTTATGCATGAACAATTATCTGACCAGCTATCGCATCTGATTCCATATCATTTATCTAAAAAAAGATATAACTCTCTCATTTTAACTATGATTAAATATATTGCTTCCAAGAAAAATGTGATGAAAAATTACCAGGGAACACTTAGCCCAAAAAGAAGCTTCCTTTGTCATAAGCAATCATGGTGAAGAGCAAGAAATTTAGAACAAAAAGGTAAAGGCTAGCGTTGCTGGTTTTAATTTTGAAATGCCAAATGTTGTGCATGAACAATTAGCTGATAGGTTTAGGGATCTAGTTCCAAATAAATCTTCCAAAATATATTATTCTTTTGTTCTAAATATAAATAGATACATTTCTCCCAAATACGACATGATGAAGAATTAATAGGGAACATTTGACTCAAATAGTTACCTTCATTTTGTTATAAGTAGTAAATTGGGAACAAAAATGTAATGGGTAGCGTCGCTGATTTTAATTTTGAAATGTCAAATGTTGTGCATGAACAACTACCTGACCAATCATTGGATCTGATTCCATTCTATCTAAAGAACAATAACTAACCTCCATGTTTTAAATACAAATAGATGTTTCCCTTAATATATAACTTTATGAAGATTAACTGGGAACATTTGGCTGAAAAGGCTTCATTTTGTCATGACCAGAAAATTGGGAACAAAAAAATTGGGAACAAAAATGTAATAACTGACATCACTGATTTCAATCTTGAAATGTCAAATTTTGTGCATGAATAACTACCTGACCTGGGGTCTGTAACATAAAAGAGATGCAATTAATCTTGCAATTAATTGAATCTCTTTGGTACACATTTTGCCATAGCCCTTGATAAATATTTATTGCAAGTTTAATTGCATCTTTTATGTTATAGGCCGCAGTTATTGGATCTGACTCCATATTATTTAAGAAAATGATATCTCTCTTTTTTTTTTAAAATATGAATAGATATTTGCCTTAATATACAACTTGAACAGTTTAGCATGGAAAATTTGCTCAAGAAGCTTCATTTTCTTATAAGCGGGAAATTGGGAACAAAAATGTAATGGCTAGCGTCGCTGATTTCAATTTTGAAATGTCAAATGTTATGCATAAAAAATGACCTGTCCAGTTATCAAATCTGACTCCACATTATTTTTCCAAAAAAGATATAACAAGTTCCTTTTGAATATAAATAGATACATAGTTGCCCCTAAACATGACATGATAAAGAATTAATTTGACTCAAATAGCTACATGTACCTCCCTTTTGTTATAAGCAGGAAATGGGGAATCAAAATGTAATGGCTAGCATCGCTGATTTTAATTTTGAAATGTCAAATGTTGTGCATGAACAATTATCTGACAGGTTATGGGATCTGATGCATGGAGCAGGTTTTCTCACCTCCCTCTCTCCCATACCTGGGAATTGCCATCAATTAAAGGGCTCATACCCCATTTAGACTTTAATAGGCAAAAGATAATTTCAGCAAGTCCAAAGATAAGTATTTTCATTTGACTTATATAACCAGATAAAACAAAAGACCTTATTTCATAAGACATCTGAAATAGGGGTGCATTTTATTCAAAAGATATACCCAAAAGATACTTTCAAATTTGGGATTTTAGCAAACAATGCATGAATATCAATTATTTACAATTTCAAACCTCTTCATATCCATAAAATCAGGATATAATTTCAGTGTTTGCATAATATATACATGTATCTTCGTCAAGTTTTAAAGATAAAGTAGTAGATGCTTAATACTAAAGGAAATGTTACTAGCTACTACTTTTATTGCATCCTATGTATGTTTATATGTGTTATATTTTGTGCCCATACAGTGCCTCAGGGCAGATTATAGTGCTTAACAAATTCAATATTATTATTATTATTATCATTATTATTATTATTATCATTGTGATGGTTGGTAATTAAATTATCTAATGAAGAAATTAATGTTTTTGCAACAAATTAATTTCTGAAAAATTAAAAGATTGTTAACAAAAATGGTATACAATTATATCCCTCAAATATATCCCCAAACAGCAGAGATCAGATGGTCTCTAAATAGTAGGTATCACTTCATGAATCCTGGTATTCAATTTCGTCTGCCTAAGCTGGCCATCACGACTGACGACTTAGCTGTGTACCATGCCTTGGGGCCATTTTGCTTCCCACTTCCGACCTTCCCTCATAACACACCTTTCATCCTTCATTCTGCCACTTGTCTGAAATTCATTCAATCTCAGCGCACAGTACACCACTCTCAACCCATTCAGGACATGAATTATTTTGCAACAAATTCAATCACTATTCCTTTCCTAAATTGGCAGCAATGTAATTTTCAATTCTCTTTTTGAAACTTTCCAATCAAATATATTGTTACCAAATTGAATTATAATCACCAAAAAGCGTGTTAAAATTGTAACCATTGCTAATTTGCATGAAAACTAAAGACGTTTTAATGTTGTTTTTTTACCAGCTGACTGGCTCTCTTTATTTAGCTTCCAATTCCTCACTGGTAGTACATGTACAATGCATAACATTTTTTCCACTTAAAACAATAGTTTTAATGTTTAATGTGTTGCCAATTTAAGGATTTGTTACAATTTTAATGATTGTGTTCACTTAAAAAAATAACCTAAGACAAACAGCAAATGGTGCCTCAATAATAATATACAGAGTGAGTAAAAAAAAATGTCCTCCAACTAAAATGCCGTCCTCTTCAAAACATAGAATTATAATCCCAAATTCGATGGTATATCCTGATAGAGTATTCTCCAAAAAATATTTTAGTACCATTTTTATTGATATTTTTGCAAGCATGACTGCACACGAGACAACTTTGCTAAAGGTATAAAATCTTACTTGCGCCAAGTGGCTAAGTGAAGATGAAAACAATGAAAATACCTCGTGTCCCATGGACAGACAGAAGCACGTTCAAGCACACACGTACATGCAAACACACAAAAATGCAGCAAATCACCTAATACACACCTACACAGACACATAAACCACACACCACACACACACACACAAACACGCACACACACACACAAACACACAGGTGCAAAAATCTAAGTGGTAAGAGCTTATCGACAATTTTACTACCTTATTCAGTTTTCTTTCGTAACCAGAGAAAGTCTCACAAAACCCGCTGAGCATAGACACACAAACACATACACA
>BQKZ01001079.1:15017-32395 GCA_036244855.1 Temnopleurus reevesii
TTTTTTTAAGTGCCCGTCACTCTTATTCTTAGCTCAATCCTTCACTTGTCTCCTGTTCCTGACGGATGATACACCGTTGTGCATGTGGATCCATGTTTGATGGAGCATTCCCTCCATCTTCCCAAGGCTCAAAAGCATATTCCTCCATACCCTGTCGTAGCTCGATCTGATATGTCTGCAGATGGATTGGTGAATACTGGAGACTTTCCCACAAGAAATAATTTTCACCAGAGACTTTTGCAACGAAACACAATTATTTGTTGATTTCTGTGTATGAATTGTGCGCGTATGTGGGCGTCTTTGTGTGCAGTTTGTGGGTCTGTTTGTTTGTGGTTTACTGAGTGTATTTGTGTGTGTGTGTGTGTGTGTGTGTGTGTGTGCGTATGTAAGTGTGTGTGTGTGCGTGTTTAAGTGTGTGTGTGGGGGGGGAGGGGGTGGGTGCGTGCGTGTGTGTGTGTGCGATTGCAAATGCTTGTTTGAACTTGCCCTTATCTGTCCAACTGTCGCGCGACCAAAGACTGTTTTTGTCTTCACCCAGCCACTTGGCGCAAGTGACATTTTGTTCCTCAAGAACAATCATCTCTTGTTCAGTCATGCATGCAATAATGTACACAAAAATGGTACCAAAATGTTCTTTGGAGAGTACTCTTTTAGGACATACCATCAAATTCAGGATAATATTTTTATATTCTGAACAGGACAGCTTCAAAGTTGGAGGACATTTTTTTTGACTCACCCTGTATAATAGAATACTTTTCATCTGGTATATTTTTCTAGCCCTCTTATTCAACAGAAACACAAAATGCGTAGTATCGTCATTCAATAGGATGCATAGTTCTGATGGAATGAACAGTCACAAACACGGTCAAACCTGTCTACAGTGGCCATCCAGGGGAAACTGTAGTCAGGTGACCTCTACAGACAGGTTACCTCAACAGACAGGTTCTGTAAAAAAAACATTTTGATCTGGAGGGAACCAATTGAGTTGGCCACTAGTTACAGAATGCTGCTAAGGTAGGTTAAACTGTAGTGCTCAAAAAGTATATATTTGGAATCATTAAAAATTTCCAAACTTGGATATTTGATTAAAGAAAGGTTCTGAATGAAAACATTCTGTGATCCTGACCGCCATATTACATAACCATAAAGACTGACAGTCTTATTTGATATACCATGAATGGAATTTTACAGACAAAACTGGCCTTGAAGTTTTGAGACGAGTCTGGTACAAGAACGTTTTATCCTGGTATGTTGAATTTTTTTTAAAACATATATTAAAAAAGGCATTATAACTAAAATTTCTAATTGAAATAAATACAATGGCATTTATACTCAATGAAATGAATTTTTTTTTTTATAGTAGCCGATGATTATAAATAAAAGTGTGTATGCTCCATTGAAGGTCAGAATAGAATCCAATTGAATTCGATTAATCATTCAATACTTCAAAAGTGTCGCAATCCTACATATGAATAATAGAAGAAGAATTATAGAATAATGATAGAAGAAGATAGAAGAAGACGAATGATCCTGAACAAACTCACTGAATTGATTGATATAACCATTTGATAAGCAGAATCAAGATAAGAATGAATAACAGAAGAAGAATTCTAAAATAATAGAATGATTGAAGAAGAATGATCCTGAACAAACTCACTGAATTGATTGAAATAACCATTTGATGCGCAGAATCAAAATAAGAATGAATAATAGAAGAAGAATTATAGAATGATAGAGTGATAGAAGAAGAATAGATCCTGAACAAACTCACTGAATTGATTAATATAACCATTTGATGCGCAGAATCAAGATACAAATGAATAACAGAAGAAGAATTATAGAATAATAGAATGATAGAAGAAAAAGAATGATCCTGAACAAACCCACTGAATTGATTAATATAACCATTTGATGCGCAGAATAAAGATAAGAATGAATAACAGAAGAAGAATTATAGAATAATAGAATGATAGAAGAAAAAGAATGATCCTGAACAAACTCACTGAATTGATTAATATAACCATTTGATGCGCAGAATCAAAATAAGAATGGATAATAGAAGAAGAATTATCTGAATTAACAAATTGCTTGTAAAAAATCAGATAACCCTGAACAAAACTCACTGGCCCGTATTCTGATGTCAGGTTTAACTTAAACTCGAGTCTAAATCTGTGGTTTAGGTACGGGAAGCCAAAAGAGGCTTGAATCTATAACAGTCGGTGTTTAATTCACCAGCACCTTTGGCACTCAAAGTATTAAAAACTGTCTTGGAATAAAACTTAAATAGTTGTCTACATTATTAGAGCATGGGAAAAGAGAGCAGTTAACATAAGAATTATACAGTTTAAATAAATTTCTTGCACTTTGGGCTATCCATACTTAAACCACAGATTTAGACTCGAGTATAGGTTAAACCTGACATCAGAATATGGACCATTGAATTGATTAACATATTTCATGTGCAGAGTTAATAACGCAATTTTAACAAACATTAAAGGGGTGCAGATGAGAATGATGATGAGAGTGAAAAGATGAGAGTGAAAATTAAAGCATAAAGTGCATAAAATGCAACACATATCTTGCGTAATAAGATTACCCCCACTATGTGAAACACATTAATTTGTTACTAAGATACCAGCATCTCATAACACTTGGTAATATATGCCTCCCATAAACCCATGTCCCGTCATCATAATATGCCACTGGGCTACCGAGCGTTAATCCATTTAATTAAAACAAAAATTCATTACACCGATCGTGTGCAAGCACTGATGCAAACATCCTATCTCCCGACCTCGAACAGCACTCCGGTGCTCAGATATGAAAATTTATATCATTCAGACGATCTATTAATATTCTACTAGTTCAGTAGGGCTATAAGAGTAATTCATCTGGAAGTAATAGTGTACAAGCAATATGGAAAACAAGCATGTGCATGTAGAGATTGCAAAGTGACTAACTGCTTCCATGTTTATGCTCCTTGTTTTAATCAATTAAACTAAATTACCCTATAAATTTTTGTAAGTGAAAAATTGAGATGGAAAATCTCTTTCCTGATTGGCTTTCGAGTCTGGCCTTCTTTGATTGAATTGAATTTGAATATAACATTTATTTCCTTTTTCACAGACGTAATCAGTGCAAAATAATATGACAAAGTAGTAAAATCAAAGGAGGTGAGTACCCTGAAAGCATAGCTTGATAACAGACTCTGTCCAAACAGATTTTAATATCTTTATAAAGCATGTATTAATGATAGAAATGCATTTTATTATCTTTTATAACAAAACTTAGTCCTGGCAATCCTCTTCCACATAAGATTGTTTGTAAGGAGTATGCAGAAGTGACATTTCAATATCATGTAAATGAATTGGAAAACAATGATGCTCCACGTTTCAAATGCAAGAAAAAGAAAATATAAAAGAAAACACAATTCGTTACCCCATGCATCCCATTTCATGTCAAATAGCATACATGTAAATAAACTTTAGCGAATTCAATGAATATCATACCTTTTCACAAATTGATGAGTTGCTATTTCAGGATTTGAAAGATTATTGTACACAAGTCTATGGGCACCCAATGGGTGGATATAACAGCAAAAGCAAATGTCTATACTATTATTATTATTCTAATGAGTGAAATTGTTAGCAAACTCATGAAAACTTATGAAAATAAAACCATAGTGAAAATTCTTATACAATACATGCACATAAACTTTAACAGAGGGCACTGCAAGCGTGTAGCTCCCATATTAAGATGTAAAATGACATGCCATTAATTAGCATGCATACCTTCCAACGGGGTGATTTGAGCCTGAATATGCAATGGGGTCCCGGTTAAAGGCAACGATTCTGCATCGAGACAGAGGACGTTGCTTCGCGATTATTGTTCTGACTCACAAACAATTTGATTGCATGAGTAACAGTATTCCTTGGATATTGACATTTACTGGATATTTTCTAAGAACAATTTTGAGGGATATTAATTTTGAGGGATATTAATTTTGTCATCTCATTATTGCCTGTAATGTGATGTGTGACTATCCCGTTCCTGTCTTCATCTATGATTTTGTTGGTCTCACTTTGTTCTTATTCTGAACTGAATTTTAGTGTTGGTTCTTACAATGCATCTATTTTTTTCATTTTATCCTCAACCAAATTCTCTTTCCTCCTCCATTTTTTCGGATCAGATTCTCTATACAGTTTCTCTCCTCCTCTCCCACCCCCCCATCTCTCTCTCTCTTGTTTTATATCTCCATCCAACATCTTTCCATCCGGGTGAAACATATATGTTTATTTACGAGTGATCTTTTTTCCTCTTACTCCTACAAGTAGTTTCAGTGATTTCTGAGCTCTTTCCATCTCTCTGCTACAGTATCTTCAAACATATCCCCGACTTTGCCCCACTTTCTATCATATCCTTTTCCTTTTTTATTTTTTTCTCTTTTTCTCAATTCTAAGTTTCTCTTAGCATTCTAGTGATCTCCTTTTCTGCAATTTGTGATGAAATTGTTAATATTACAGACGCCATGAGTCAAAGTTTTCAAGGGCCTGAGGGGTATCAGATGGTCCATAACGTAGAGATTAGAGTGGCGCTATCTCCATAGGTCACAGCAGACGTCTAAACGAAAAAAAGCATGAAGTAGTGTGACTTATAAACAATTTCATGTGGTGCACTTCTCAAGTATGACATATGTCTAATAGAGCACATCTTACTATATTTCAATACTTTATAACATGTATGTCTGTTCAAAATCTATAAATATACAGGGCATCATCTTAATTAAGTCTTGGCGGTTTGTGTTTCATAAGTAGATATTCGCTGATTAGTAAACAAAATCTCAAGCCTCTCTCTCTCTCTTTGTTGTAAATGTTTTTAGGTTTAAGAGCACTTTCGATCATGAGCAAAAATGTCAATATTTATTTTTATCTAACCATCTATCTATCTCACTCCTTTTCTCTCTTAAGGCACATTTCTTGGTTAATTAAGCTCATAATATGTCAATGATAATGATATTAATGTTACACAACGTTCATACAGCACTCATTATGAAGTCATTACATATTATGTGCATTATTTGGTGCTAACTGTATTTAAATTTCTTTGCCACAGTACCCATTCCCTTCACCTGGGTTGAGTGCAGTGAAATGTGAATAAATTTCTTGCACAAGGAAATCAATACCATGGGTAGAAAGTGACCTGCAGGTCACTATGCAATGGAAAAAACAAGAATCGAAACAACATGTGTTTCAAAGGAGACTAAGCTTGCACAGACAATATATATATGCATTAAATCTTGCCATTTTTACACAGCACATTTGACAGGGTAAATACTACATCATTACTTCATGCATAGATGCATAGCTTTTTATGGAAAAATAAAGCTAAGTGTAAAGGTGAAACGTTTTAACGCTCCTCTCGACCCTAAAGAGACGGTATAGTAATTGGCTGAAAGCCATTAATGGGCTCAGGTGCTACTGCGAACATCCAGTCACTCCTTATAATCACCCCCACCCATCAAATTATATGTTGTCGTAGAGTTTCACATATCCTTGGTGCAACAAAGTCATGAATATGATCATTAAAATCATGCCGGAAATATGATCACACGTCAGGATACCATGAAATTACCTGCATCTTATTACTGAGGGTTGCTAAAAATCTGTTGCGTAATGACAACAAATATTAATGAGTCTACAGGTGTAGGTTGACTTTTTCCGACATCCTTGCACATCTTTACATTAACCCGTTGACTACTGAATTCTGCAATTCTAATAGACTTTGTAAAGGGACTACCAGGTTCCAGTTGTTAATGGATTTTTGCATAATTGGATGTGAATGATACAAGACATATCTATCTAGAATCCTTCCAACATTTTTGTAAAACATTAAAATTAACCAAAATTTTTTACTTGTATTTTCACTATGATTGAAGCTTATGCTGTTTCTACTTCTGTCATTACTACTGCATGAGCTGAAATTTTTGCGGTGGTTTTATTTTCGCTAATTTCGCGGTTTGGGCCTTACATAAATTTCCTGTATATACGATTCACATTCATTTGCGTACAAACACAGTCAAAAACATAAAAATAGCAACAAGCCAAAGTGTCAAACTGGTCTGAAATCGCGAAAAAATATATGTACGCTAGAATATTGGCATAGCCTATATTGTAATTGATTAACATAACCAAACCTCTAACAGCACAGATATGCCATGATTCCCCACTTTAAAAGTCAACTTGTATTGAAAAGACAACATTTTGCATAGTTTGATATAATATTACCAAATCATATTACAACTCATATTCTGCCTGTGGCAAGAACTATGACAAAATGCAGTCCTTAATTGACACTTCTTTTCATCATAAGCTGATATTGTGCGACACAAAAATGATTTTCATTAGAGCCTGCAGGATTACTGCACCAATAAGCAGACAACTGACAGAGGGTTATGCTTTAATGAGCATCTAATTTAGCTGCCAATATTCTCATCAATCAACACTGTTCAGTCCCAGATACTCGTTTTGGATGCCGGTTTCTATTGTCTATTGCATGCTTACAGAATGGATGGATGACACCCATGTATTCAATCAAGGTACAATAGAGCTTCTTTCACAACTAGCATTGATAAAAGGCAGCAGCATACCCTTATAAAAATCTAAGGTTGCGGCAAGGTTGCAGCAAGGTTGCAGCAAGCTGACCAGGAAGCTTATTTGCAAGCTTGCGGCAAGCTTGCGGGACATCATATACAGATTTGTATAAGGGTATATACAGCATAATGAGTTATCGTACATCATGCTTACTGTTCCTAAATTCATTCAACAAAAGAGAAAAAGAGAAAATATACTATTATAAGTGATATAAATTTGAATGTCCTGCATCAGGCTATGATGCACAAATGATCACAGATAAATTTTGATGCGGCATCTGATAAAAGTTTTATTGGATGCTTGACAATCTAAAATGCATGCAATTCGGGGGGGGGGGGGGGGTGTTTCATCAAGATTTGTCGCAGAGACAATTAGTCAGCACTGACAAATTCCTTGATTGTGATTGGATGAAAAGCACTATCGTTGACAGTTGCTATGGGAACTGTTGGAAAATGACTCCTTGTCACTGCGACAAATCTTGATGAAACACCCCCCAGCACATGACATCCTGGCATATGCATGAAATCCATGCTGGGCAATTTCAAGGCCATTTCATTAAAGGAATAATCCGTATACTGCAAAACCTTCAAATGAATTTTGGCCCAATGACAACCTTTTCAGAGTAACAATAACTACAATAAATACATTTCTATGGTAAATAATGCTTTTAGATGATGTATAATTATCCTATTCAAGAGTAAATTTATTGCCTTTGTGTATACATATGTACAATATACTACCACATTATGAGTTCTAATGTTTGCTTTGTGTTCATGTCAAAACCTGGAAGCCAATGGGAAGACCAATCATCTTTTAGGCTTTTCAAACTTTCAAGATAGTAAAATGCTCTAAAAGGTGTATTTATAATCTAATAATTTTGTTTCAAGGATGAATTAACAATAATATTTTGACAAAGAAACTTTGCGATATAAAATATTTTCATATCTTCGGAAGATAGCTAGATGTAGCGCAATGCCTGTATCCATTTCAATAATTAAAATGGATTTATAAAATCTAAAGAATAGTTGAATATCTGTTTTTATAACAATTATGAGGAACATCTTAAAATACAATTTTTCTTCATGACTGAATACAACTTGATTTATAAATATATCAGTCTGAGAAATAAATGTATAAAACATGACAATTTTGAGTGGATTTGACCACAAGAAGGTAATGCATCAGTTACATTGATGCATGTTTGATGACAATAGCATCACATTATATTCAAGAATGTGCATGATATCAAGCAAAAAATGACAAATGTTCATCCTTTGATTAATCTTTCACACTGATTCTTGTTTTCTACATGCATTCTATAAATAACGATTATTAGGCCCTTAGGTTTTTGCATTATTGATGTAGACTGTCTACTCAGTCTCCAGCTACAGACAAAACAGGAAATTAGGTGTGTATCCCACCATGCAATTTGCCATTTAAGACCACGATGCAATGCAAATACTCTCCGCCACGTCTTAAAGCGGATGAGTTGTTTCCCCGAGCTATCCCTAAACCCTCGTAAATTATGGAGGAGTAGAAAGCGGAAAGGGGAAGGGTTGTGTGCGATGAGAAAAATGACCCCTCCAAACAATATGTCTCGCTCAAAATGAGGTCAGTTTTGTTGACCTCATGGCAGTACCGCACATGTTCAGGAATGAGGTGGTACCTTAAATATATTGATCTCAAATCATGGCATTCAAGATTTTAACCACTGAGGAATTACTTTACTAAGATACAGACTAAATTGATGCAAATTTGTAAATCTGTGACCACCCACATATGCAGGATTTTGCACTAAAACACGGGCGGGCACAATTAGATATAAGTCTGCTAACCAAAAAAAAAAATACAGGGGCGGTCTCCAGCCCCCAAGATACACACCATATAGCTTGAATTAATAGATATTTGTTTTGCTGATAACGTTACTCTATTAATACGTTAATTTATTAGCCATTAAAGTTAAAAAGTGTGAATTGAAGCAATCAACTTTTAAAAATGAATGCTGAATTTATCAATGTAAGCATAGATTTTGCTCTCGTGGAAATACATCTCGTGCTGGTTCGTCAAAACACGCATTCAGGACACAAAAGAATGTCTCATCAAGATACATAAGCATTCATGTGCATCAAGAGAAGGGTTCATACTTAGAGCTGAAACATTAAGGTTTCGGAAACTATAACAGTACGTCCTACATGCAGTGCAAAGGGTACAAGTTTGCCTTTTTGCTTTTTCGACCTACATAAGGTGCCAAAGTGAATTTGTATAAGTCGCCTTCCCGCCTTCATATCTTAGAGAAGGTACTATAGAGAGTTTCTTTTTCAAGTCGCCTTCTCGCCTTTTCAACCAAAACAAGGTGCCTTGAATAACTTACCTTCGCGCTGAACTTATAAGCTTCCGTAGGACTTTCATCGTTTCTAGAACCTTAAGGTTTCTGCTCCAAGTGTGAACTCTGCTACAGAGAGTTTAAACCAACATAAAGTCGTACTCTACGCTGATCAATAAAATCTTTCCTCAAATAAATCTATCTGGGCTTCAACATATATCATGGTGCTTGAATCTATGTACACATCAAAGGATCTGATGATAAATGTATTGATATATGTGAGCACACGTACGATCTGTGAATTACTGATGATAAACTGGTTGCCGTGGGAGACGATTTAATAAATGATCTGATTTTGATCAAATAAAGGGCCTTTTTAGATAAGGGATTACTTATTTTGACCGTTATTTAGTGTGTTTATCAGAATGAGAATTGCAAGTATGATATATATTAAGCATATTTCCCATTTCTTTCAAAATGTTCATTTATTCTGCTCTTTGACCCTGTTTTTATTTTCTTACATGACCTTTCAATAAGACCTTTCCATATGACTATCGTAGTTTCTAAAAACCATGGGGTTCTTCTCTAAGTGTGAACTCTACTGTAGAGACTTCAAGGCAATATAAAGTCTTACTCCACACTGATCAATAAAATCTTTCCTCAAATAACTCTATCTGGGCCTAGACATATATCAAAGGGCTTGAATCTATGTAAACATCAAAGGATCTGATGATAAATGTATTGATATATGTGAGCACACGTACGATCTGTGAATTACTGACGATAAACTGGTTGCCGTGGGTGACGATTTCATAAATGATCTGATTTTGATGAAATAAAGGACTCTTTTAGAAAAGGGATTGCTTGTTTTGGTTGTTATTGGTGTGTTTATCAAAATGATAATTGTAAAGGTGATGTATGAAAGCATGCCTCCCATTTACATAAACATTTTTGTTTATTTTGTTATTCCCCCCTCATGTTTTTTTTAATAGACCTTTCAATAAGTGGGCGAACGTTTGATTCTTTATCAAACAATCTTTATCTCTCACCTCACTTCTTCTATATCTTTCCTCTACAGTGTTTTTTTCTCCTCCTCTTCTTTCTCACACCCACACACCCCCACTCTTTCTCTCTGTTCCCCTCTCTCTGTATCTATCTCTTTCTCTCTCTTTCCTTCCTTCCCTATATCCTATCCCTTTGCTTCCCTTCATATATTATTTTTCTGATTGGAACCAGAAAGGCACTATCATTGACCAAATTGAATGAACCTAATGCTCTTCTGGTTCGAAACAGTCGGTGTCTCCTCAACCCCTCCTACTCCTCTTTTCCCTTTTAGGGAGGATGAAGTAGTATTATAATCCGATTTGTTTTCTTACGACTGAACAATGCAGAGTTGGCAACCTCAAATACTGTATCTACAAATCCTATGATTTTACCATACAAAAGCATATTCTCAGCAAAAATATTTTTTCACGTTCTGTCAGTCCGAGCAAATATCCCGATTTAGCTAACATAATATTAGCTCAAAAAGGCTAATTCCGAAGTCCCGCCGGCTCGAACTTCCTTCCAGTTTACACGCAAGTCTAAGGGGATTGAAACAACTTATTATTAGATGAACAGGTAACACAAGGTGGAATGATTTTCTTTTTGGCATATGAAAATATAAATAATCTTTCCTCTCGGACACCCTATTTGCAGATCGATACACCGTTTGCTAATTGCCTTAAATCATCCCTGTTTGCAAGTGCCTTAACAAGATAGATTTTTTCAATTTGCTCTGAATTTTCAGGCTATTCTAACGCAATGCAACGCCGAACGCACGCGCATACGTACGCGTATGTTCGTTTTTGTTTCTCCCCACTGCTCGTGACAAATCTCCGAGTGAATTTTGTTTCAAATAATATCCATCTTTAATTAACTTTTATGTTGAATAAATAAATCGAAGCGACTTGAGCTTAGAATATATCCAACGACCGCAACGGCAATTTACGTTTAGTGAAGCTCGAAAATATCCCAAAAGGGATAACTCAGAATTAGCCAAATAAAGATATTTGCTCGAACTGTCTGTCCACTTTCCAATACTATACCTCACAAAAATAAAGTAAACTATCCCATTATGTGCTGTCAGTGTCATATTTGAAATGAAAAATACTACTTGATAGGATAAAATCATACTAAGTTATAGCTCTGAAAAAAATATTATCTTTGCCTATATCCAGGGATGCTAGAGGGCCTGAAAATCCCCAAGGTTGCAATAATTACACACAAAAATGCAAAAACTATGACCTGAAAATAAAAGGTAAGGGCCTTAATTCAGGCTTTTTCCTGAAAACTGGCATCCCTCTAGATCCATGGATAGGTATGCGTTTTCATAGATGTACGCATCTAGTTTTGTTCGTACAAATATCTGCCCTTGGATTGGCTGGAGCCTGCAAACAAACCCTCATCTTGTAATGTAGGGCTATTCCAGCTAATGGGGGTCCATGGACAGCATAATTATGGTCGTACTAATACAAGTGATATCTCCATATACCCATTCAGGTTCAGTCACACTTAAATTTACATCTATAAAGTTGCAAATGAATGCCAAACATATATGTGATATTTGAAATAGGCACATTATGTGTAGAAATGGGAAACCTGGGAGCCACTTGAACGAAGATTAAATTCATTTGTAGTCAACTGAAGCGTGGTGGTGTTGTGGTTCTGACTCTCGTCTTTCAACTAGAGGGTCATATGTTTGAATCTTTCGCATACCGCTAATTTCCTTGAGCAAGAAGTTTTATCCACACTGTGCTGCACTTGACCCAGTTGAGGGAAATTGGGACAGCAGGAAGAAATTCCTTGTAATATTGAGTGCCATAATGGTTGTCAGCTAAAACTGGATAACAGTGAGTGTTAAACTTTCACTGCCATGAGCACCATAGGTTGTGATATACAAGTAGCCACCATTAATGTACAGTGTAAAAAATTAATTCATTCATTTATTCAGTCATTCCGTATGGTGTATCTAAACTAAATCCAATGCAGCTAAAAAGACTGACAAGCACTTAATAAAGTACCAATATTGGCTTCAGTCAAGAATCAGCAATATTTATGTCTGCGTTTAAGGTAATTTTAATTTCATAAATATATGATGCACAAAATATACATTTCCAAATGTGTGGCTGATATTTTCACTGAACAAAATGAAAGTTCACAGCAAAATGAACACACAATTTGGCCATATTACTTCATAATGCATTTGTACACCTTGAACTATTTAAAAACAACCACTTAGCACAGTTAGTAAAATGCTCGCATTGGAAACTCCATGTATAAAAACCTGGTCATTACACAATGGAACACTGAATCTTGTACTTTGCCTATGAGCAATTACACCAAATGAATAGGCAAACCTACATAGCTTGGCCTACGGGTGAAATTTATAAATGTAATAGGTTATCGGGCCAATAGCATACGCATTAGTAAGATGAGCTGGTTTATTCTGCATAATCTCAAATAGATACATGACCTTTACAACATTCTACTATAAACATAATTTTCAGGTCGTTTTAATGAGAAAAATATACTTGTATCCATTATGGAAAGACATAATGGCAATGGGCCATTTCATATAATTATCCTAATGGATGTGAGCTTATTTATGAATAAACACCACATAGTAAATGGAAGATTAGAAAAGGGATGCATTAGAAAAGCTTGCCCTCAATTTTGAATAAAGCGCACAGGTATGATTGGGAAAAAAAGCGAACCGAGGAGTACACAATTGAAGATGTCAACTATATACATGAGGGAAGAAGTTAATTAAAGCCCAAGTATAGTTTTGGTAAAGATGAAGAAATGTGAATTTTTCGAGATGTTTATCATGACATGTAGTTCTTATACATATTTTGAGACCATAGCATATTTTTTTACAAACTGAATCTTTTGAAAATTTGAATTTGACCGTTATTTCATATTTAGCGCCCTCTCTTGGTTAGCATTATTTTGCTTGTTATCGGGCATATACAAAGTTATTTCCAAGATTTGACAATAGAATGATATAGAGATATACACAACAATTAAATTCTTAAATTTCCATCAAATTCTGAGCATGGGAAGTTGTCCACTATCAAGAAAGAAAATATTGAATTAGTGTCGTGCTTTACGACACTAAGAAAACTTGCACATTTTAGGTTATAGCTTCTCCCAAACTCGTTCATTTTTCGCACAATCTTTTGTGCAATATGTTTATGATACTATATTTCATTTCATATAGATTTGAAGACAAAATCTGGCGATAAATATATTCGCTTTTACCAGAACCTTACTTGGGCTTTAAAAGATGAATCACCAGACAGCTGAAGGAAATATTTTCTTATGAGAGACCCCATTATTAGTACCATACCCTTTCTCCCATGAGAAAATATGATAAAATTGTGTATAAAATATATTGAAATATCAAAACTACAAAAGAATATGCTGCTAATAATATACTCTCTCTTATGATGAAATATTTTGTTTAGCTCTTTTGTCATTCACATTTTAATTAATATCCTGATACACATTCCGACATCTCTGACAATTACCATAAAATATGACAAGTTGGCAGGTACTAAACTTCATTGTTTTGGGTTCAAGTCAGTCGCCTTTTGTGTGCCAAATGGACCCCTGAACCCCCCCCCCCCACCCCCCAAATTAATTTATGAAATAATTACATTTCTCAAAGTCCTTAAAGTTCGAAAAATCCGAAACTTAGAAAGGAGTAATGGGCTAATTAGTGATAATAAATTCTCTATTTTATCAGGGTATCCTAGTTCTTGATTTAGTGCAAGATTTTGACCCTCAGTAGCTAAAAGGAAAGCCAGAATTTATCACCATCCATCACTTTCCGACTTCAAAGCATCGATTCTAGCAACAATAAAAAAGAGGGTTTATAAAGAACTAAAACTATCTTGAATATGTTACACACTGATCCAGATGCACTATATCAATGATGAAATATTCCATAGGTGAATATACCTGAACACCCCCTTCCAAGTAAGAAATTAGCATAAAAAATCCAAATTGAAAGCTCTTTGCCAGCAAGATATTGCCAGGTAGATTCATGACCTTATGGAGGAAAAACTCATTTCATCGCAAACAATCCTACAACCTCAAACAAGATGAAAGTATTACTATAAGCTGCTCAGCAGAGCCTCAGGGTGTCTAAATGTAGAAGTATCAAGACATAACAGAATAAGGGAAAAATGTATGACCTTAGTTGAACAAACCTACGTTTGCGGATAATCATAGCTTCTAGGCATATGATTGCAACGGCAAATATTTGAAAAAAACAACATTGTACAGACCTGGATTCTACCAAGATGAGAGACTTTAAGAATGAATGGTATCTGTTCTTGTGCATAAAGATATAATGCTACTAGTGTTCATATCTAGCACTTAACTTGGTGAAAACTGATCCAGGGAGGTGTTTCACCAACATAAGAAAGACTTTACGAACGACTTTACGTTCGACTGGTATCCCTTCTTGTGCATAATTGTTCACACTATTACGCGCATTCCGCGCAAGAAATGATACCAGTCAAACTTCAAGTCGTGCATAACTTTAAGAAAGACTTGGTGAAATATGGTTGAGTTCCATATTAAAGGTGTTAATAGATTTACAAACGATTAGTGACCATACATTTCTCAGGTGCGATCCAATGGCAGAAGTTATCAACGAGTGTGATACAGGGTGACCAGTCGTTTGTAGAGTTGTCCGTAGATGTACAAACATCTTAGTTTATGAGGGTGTTGCTCAGAATCAACAGCAAATCAACTGCAACTTTGGAAATTGTAACATGCATTTTTATTCGCGTGCGGTGTGCGCATTGAACAAGACGCGCATGAAACAATTATTTTGATTGGTGTATTTTGATCAACTGCAATTTGCGATCTATTGCAACCTTTGAGCAACACCCCATATGAAACACAACCCTGTTAAGATGAGGTTACCTGATTATGGATAAGACTTTGTTATCTAAAGTCAAACAGAAACATGCACCTAGAAATTATTAATTATCACAATTAAAAGCATTATTTGATTTTACTATTCTTTCAGTCTGCACAAGAGAAGAGTGAAAATGAGAGTGAAATGTAAAGGAAATTCAAGTAAATCTATATAAATGTATTTTGAATCTTTTTGGAATGATTTAAAATAACATGAGTGATCTTGGAGATGGCTCTATAGGAGAGTGAAAATTAAAAAAAATCTCACTTTCTAAAAATTATGATTGAAATTCAAAAGGATATTAGTGTTTTTCATTCTTGATTTGGTAAGCTCCATTTTTAATGATTTTTTAATACTCAGCACCTCTAAGAGAAATAAAATCTTTATGCTCCAAATTCATTCAAATTCAACTCTAAATACTATACTATGTTTTAGAGAAATTGGAATGCATTTCCCAGAAAATGAAAAAAAAAAACGGCAAAAAACTCTCCCAGTGTCATGTGTATGATGTACATGGTGCAGCGACATTCAAATGCAGAAAAACAATCAATGATTTACGCAGCATTTAGATTAACGCGGCTTTGGCGGAGAAGACAGGAGTAAATCATATTGCATTGTCGCTGCTCTTCACTCTGTTTTTCAGTCTGCATGAATTGAAGACTTCAAAAGGCATGTTCACACATGGACAATTGCTTCGCTGATGCTTTGCTTAAAATTTACAAAATTATCTTGTTCAATGCTTTCATCAGCCGTACAACCTGGGGTGATAGAGCCTTCTACATCTCTGGGCCAAAACTGTGGAATAATCTTCTACATTTCATTAGGAGAGCAGAGATGCAATCAACCTTTGAGTCCTACCTAAAGACCTATCTGTTCCCCAATACCTTGTCGTTAGAAGAATAACCAAATTGTACCACCACTGGGAGTTCTTGGACTGAAAGATAAACCATAGCACTAATCGGGACATTGAAATCTGTGAGACATTATTTTTTAGTAATCGAGTGTCATGAGCGCCCAGCTGTGGCGGAGACTGGTACTATACAAGAGGCCATCATCATCATCAATGAATTTATGGTATAAAAAGCAACATTTTTCTAATCCCACCCATTGAAGGTAGCAGTTTTAAGAACACTGGGTGTTGTTGGAGTTTGAGCACAGATATAATATTTTGCTCTTATCTGCTCCTTTCCCCCTTGTCACCTAAAATAAGTCATAAGAGTGATAAGGCCTAAAAAAATTAACAAAGAATAACATTTCTAATAGTTTTTTTTTTAGTTGGAATTTTACTTTTTTCTAATGGAAATTTTTCAGATGGACATATGACTTAGAGAGGAATGACACCTAAGAAAAACGTACAAATCAAATTTTTGGTTGTATTTCACATTTTCATCTGTAATTTTACTATGATCTTTAAATTCTAGTAAAAGGTAAAACATAATTGAATAGGCCATTTTCAAAACTAAGGTCATTGGAAGGCAACACTTTTTTCCACTTGTCCCTGGTAGTTCACAGGACACCATTTCAACTGTATCACAAAGTAATACCTCCTAGTTTTCTACCAAAATTGTTGGACAATGTACAAATTCCAGTGCGGTTGAAGCAGGCTAGAAATCGGTCAGTCACCATCCCGCATTGTGGCAAACCACAGGGTTTTATATTTATGATGTTATTGCTTGGGTTTGCTGTAACCAAACTGGTGCTCTCTTCATCTCTTTTGTGGCCACTGTGTTTTAGTCATATTTTATGTCCTTTCCTCTCAACCTCTATTCCTCTGCTCTGTTCCATCTCCCACAATTTCATTCTTCCCTTCTTTCCCTGTCATTTCATAATTTCTCTTTCTCTCTCTCCTTCATATTCTTCCCTTGCACTCTCAACCCATTCAGTACTGGAATTATTTGACTAAATTAGCAAACAACAAAATTTTGTTGCATTTGTTTTATTAAATATGACAGCTCCCCAAAACGCCTCTCCATTGCCGAGGAGTGTTTTAAAAATTTAAGAATTTCTTATTTGTGTCATAAAATAGTGATTGTTCAATTGTTTAATATGCATGCTGCCAATCCAAGGATTTTAGTGATTATATTCAGTTAAAAGATCCATTGTGTCAAATGACAAATGGTTACACAATAAAAATGGTCATGTGTCTGGTCTATCTTCCAGAGCCCCAAATCAAAACTTATTGAACGAAGACACAAAACGTGTTCATCTCATTGTTCTTCCTCATTCACTCATTCTCTTTCCAATTCCAATCCTCAGCTCAGCTTCTCCTCCTCCCCCCCCTCACTTGCTCGCCCCTTCTCCCTCCTCTTCCACTCCCCATCCTCAGCTTCTCCCCCCCTCACTTGCTCGCCCCTTCTCCCTCCTCTTCCACTCCCCATCCTCAGCTTCTCCCCCCCCCTCACTTGCTCGCCCCTTCTCCCTCCTCTTCCAC
>BQKZ01001079.1:32807-43441 GCA_036244855.1 Temnopleurus reevesii
ATGTCCATTTTCTTTCTCTCTCTATCTCTTCTTACCTACTATCTCTCCGCTCCCTTATCTCCACTGAGTGGATGTAATATAGCTCCTTCCCTGTACCTCCCTCCCTCTAAATGTCCATTTTCTTTCTCTCTCTATCTCTTCTTACCTGCTATCTCTCCGTTCCCTTATCTCCACTGAGTGGATGTAATATAGCTCCTTCCCTGTACCTCCCTCCCCCCTCTAGATGTCCATTTCATTCTCTCTCTATCTCTTCTTACCTACTATCTCTCCTTCAAATTATCTCCACTGAGTGGATGTAATATAGCTCCTTCCCTGTACCTCCCTCCCTCTAAATGTCCATTTCATTCTCTCTCTATCTCTTCTTACCTACTATCTCTCCTTCAACTTATCTCCACTGAGTGGATGTAATATAAACCGACCCAACTTGAAGATAATAAAAGAGACAATAAACGTCACCTTGATTGCAGAACGCACTCAGGAGAGCAAACAAAGCAGTGCAACACTTCGCTTGCCCCCACAAAGAGATCCAAAAGATATTTGAAGAAAGTATACAATATCATACACAATTAATCATTATACATTGTTGGTTTCATAACTCCTGTCATTATTGGACGAGAAAAGAATGAACTTTAACCAGCATCGATCTTATACCTATGAGGATTATAGTAACATGAATTGAAGTGTTGATAGAAATGATTATAATTACTGTAATTAATCATTTCAGGGAAAATTAAATATTGAAAAAAATTTTGCTCCTATCATGTTGGCAGACTACACCTAATCAAACTAATGATTAGGTTTGTGATAATGGTGATGGCAATGGTGATTAGGGTAGTGGTAGTGGTGTTGTTGGTGGTGGTGGTGGTGGTGGTGGAGATGGTACTGGGAGTGGTAATGATGATGGCAATGGTAATTGAGGTAGTGGTAGTGGTAGTGGTGGTGGTGGTGCAGGTGCTGGTGGTGGTGGAGATGGTACTGAGAGTGGTGATGAGGATGATGATGACAATAGTGATCAACTGAGAAATGAAGAACTTTAACCAGCATCACAATTCTATATGAAGGGATTAGAGAGTAAAATGAATTGAATGTTGATAGATGGAATTAAAAGAATATCAATCAATCATTTCAGGGAAAATGAAATTTCAAAATAATTTTGCTAATATCATGTTGGCAGACAACACCTAATCAAACTAATGTTTAGGTTTGTGATAACGGTGATGGCAACGGTGATTAGGGTAGTGGTAGTGGTGTTGGTGGTGGTGGTGGTGGTGGTGGAGATGGTACTGGGAGTGGTAATGGTGATGGTAATGGTGATTGAGGTACTGGTAGCAGTAGTGGTGGTTGTGGTAGTGGTGGTGGTGATCCAGGTGGTGGTGGTGGCGATGGTACTAGGAGTGGTGATGGTGATGATGACGAGAGTGATCAACTGAGAAACAAAGAACTCTAACCAGTATCGCAGTTCTATATGAGGGGATTACAGTTACATGATTTGAAGTGTTGCCAGATGGAAGAATATCAATTAATAATTTCAGGGGAAATGAAATTTTAAAATCATTATGCATAATCCAGGTTGCCAGACTACAGATAATCAAAATAATGATTGGGCTCGTTGATGATGATGTTGATAACAAGATTTGGTGATTGTGGTGGTGGTAATGGTGGTGATATTTGGAGTGGCGATGGTGATGATGATAAAGATTAAGCATGGTGGTGGATATTGGTGCACAACAATGATGACTATTTTGAAGATGTTGGGAGTACTTTATAGCAGTAATTTGCCAGAATTTCATTTAAAGGCAGGATAAAATATGTCAAAATTTGCAAAATTTGACAACAAGCAATCTAACATTGGCAATGTTTCAACAAGTTCAGAAAGACTATATTATAAACGGCTTAAAGAATTCTTTGGCTGAATAATGTACTCCTGTCTTTCTTACGGTTGTTCTTCAAATCAGTGAAAACCAAGATATCAAATCACAAAGCAATAGCTGCTTCCCACATACCATGTGTATCATATCTTCAAAGCAACAACTTCAAACCAAACAAATATATTCTGAAAACCACAGTCTATTTCTGATGTGGAATGTTTTTACTGCATTCTTAATGTAACTGATGCATAAAATCAGATTTTATTTATAACTTACACACAATCAGTTGCTTGGAATGAGGATAAAGGATGTTTGTAAGCTCACAACATGACCTATGGGGTGTTGCTCAAAATCGACTGCAAATCAACTGCAACTTTGCCAATTGTAACACGCATTTTCATTCGCGCACGGTACGCGCATTAAACAAGACGCGCATGAAACAATGATTTTGATTGGCGTGTTCCAATCAACTGCAACTTGCGATCAATTGCAACTTTTCAACAACACACCCCTAGCCTGACTAACCACAGCTAGTGTAAATGAAGAATAAAAGACGAGCAGGAGATGGTATAGCATCAGCCAATGAATACAGGGATCTAACAATGACTACACAAAATCTTTAAATATGATAATAATAATAATAATAATATAGCATTTAAACACGCCATCTCTCTAGTCACCTATTCAGAGGCGCGAGACAAATTATCTGATATTATTTACCGGCCATAGCATAGCTGCCAAGTAGGCGCTTCTGCATTTAGAAGAATAAATTCCTGCCGGTACCCATTCACCTCACCTGGGTTGAGTGCAGCACAATGTGGGTAAATTTCTTGCTGAAGGAAATTAACGCCCTGTGAGAGATTCGAACCACCGACCCTCTAGTTAAGAGGCGAGAGTCCGAACCACTACACCACGAAGCTCCCTATTTATAGAGAAGATATAGAGAACATATGAATCTGAAAATGTTCTATGCTCTTTAGAGCTAAATATTAATTTTTCCATTCTAAGTTGGACTTTCATGTTTCCATTTTTCCCATTAATTGTGATTGGTTGAATTCAAAAGTCATTTTTCTGTTCTTGTTCGCTTTACATACAGCATATTTATGGTATATAAATATGGGGGTGTTGGTATAATGGGGTACGTATATGGGGTATTGGTTCCATTCAATTACATATAAAAATGAAAATACACGTTCCAATTTGCAACTGTTTTGCAGTTGATTTGCGATCAATTGTAACTTTGTACAAACACCTCTTATGATCTTTATATACCTAAGTATTGATTTACATTGAAGTTATTTTTGTTTACAAAATTGATCAGGAGTAAATGATCCTTGAAAGTTCATGGCAAGTTCTTATCTAGAGTAGATATGAAAATAGCATATTCATATATATTTATTTTTACTTATATAACCTATATTACTTATAAGATATAAAAAAAAATGTTCTAATTAGATTGTACTTTGCCTTCCCATTTTGATCATCATTTTGATCATCATCATCATTCTCAAAATGAGATATTACCAAAAAAGTATTTTGGATCTGGAAAAACTGCCAAGTAATGCAAGGATGACAGGAATTATAATTGAATTACTGAACAAAATGGAAAAATTCATATTCATACACCTGATGATGATTCTTCCCTTATGAGTTACAGAAAATGAATATCCAAATGTAGGACAAGCCAATTTCAAACCCTTGCATGGCATTGTATTATCTACAGTAGATGTGAAATTGTTAAAGAATTTTAGTTGTCTTAATAATGCTCAAATAAGATAACTTTCTTTGTATTAGTATTATTATAATTATTGTCATCGGTATTGTCATTGCCATCATCATTATCAGCGTAATGTTCATCATCATTTCCCATACCAATTCACACAGTAGATTCCCAAAATATCCCTTCAAATCCAAGTAAAAGCATAAAGTATAAGCCGATATGAAATACATTGATACCATTGCTTTTAATAAAATTCTAAAATACTACTGAGAATAATATAACACAACAATGTATTTCCATAAAGTCAAGTTGAAAATCAATTTCATACTCTTTTATAATAAAAATCAAAAGTGGAACCGCCTAGTGATTGCTGTGCCCACACTGCGTATGGATTTATTTTCCCATGATCAACTTTATTTTATGGAAATAGAGTATGTAATGATATCATTGAACATTAGGTGCATGAAATAAACATGTAAACTTCATTAGCCAGGGCGTATAACAGATTTTGAAAACAGAGTTTCTATGAAAAGGATGGTATGTTGTTTATCTAGATTTGTGAACATTAAGTCAAATCCCTTTAATCTCTGACTTCATAACACAACATGGTTACCTTGCTAAATCTGTTGTTTATGCAGCTTTTTTACCACTATTTATACTGGAGAGAAATTTCATCTTGTGCTCTCTATTTCATTTTGACCTCGTCGCTGAGAAACAAAAGCCTGCCCGGGAGCGCGGACCATGATGAAAGTCATTTTAATGAAATTTACTGATGACACACAAAATGTGTTATTCGCTCGCTACATGCGAAACCCGATGGATTTGAAAAGTCTGCGGGGTGTTGATTCTGTGTGCATTATGGAGAGTAACCAAGAGGGAAGATATTAACGTCTCCTTAGCCCCCTTTTAGGCACAGAGCTTTGCATTGTCCGGGGACAAAAGAACAGCTTTTCTCGGAGATGAACACTTTGTTTACAGAATTGAGATGGCGGGGAGGATGGACAGAGTGTTACAAGGTTGCAGCACATTTCCTAGATTAACCATTGACAACTGGAGCTAGTCAATCCCTGTGCACAGTTTATGGAAACTACAGAATTTAATAGTTGATGGGTTAAACGAACGATAGCTCTGAGTTGTTTGGAGGTCACTGAAAATCTTATTGTTTCTTGTCAAATGTAACCTTGGAGACATCTTCTACACAAAATGAACAATTACTAAACAAAATTTAGAAATAAAGGATAAAGCATGATGCAGCTACAAGTTTGTGAATTATAAAGGATTTGAATATTTGCTTCAAGAAAGAAGATAAAGATGGGGTAGATTATGGGATATAAATGCTGTCGCTCATTATAGGTATTTTGCATAGTTTCCATGACAATTCAAGCAAAATTTCACTTCAATGTAACATATTAGCATCTATTTCTCATAATACTACAATAATGAGGTTCTCTGGAAATAGCAAAAATGAAGAATTTATTCTCAATTAAACAGGGATTGATGATTTTCAAGTTATTTCTGATGAAATCTGATTGTTTTTAACAATAGACCATAGCGCACCATAATAATGATAATAATAATGTCTTATTTACCCAGGGTAGCCACATTCAGCTGTAAACTAGCTGCTCTTCCAGTGGGCCCTGCATAACATAAAGTCATTATTACCTTTCTCCTTTCATAAAGGCCGAGCGCCTGGCAAGAAGGCAGATGATCCCATTTTTATAAGTCTTTGGTATGACTCGGCCGGGGATTGAACCCACAAACTTCCGTTCATGGGGCAGACGCTCTACCACTGAGCCACACATGACCTTGTCTAGACTTTGTTTTTGGAGGGAGTGGTGGTGGGGGGGGGGTTTGAGGAAGTAAAATATTTCCCCCATAAACTATACTATATAAGGGACCACGAAAGTTAGGTAGTGCATGAGGTTCTTGAACCATACTTTATTTCAACATATATAACAGAGTAAAAAAGTATATAATCACAACCTCCCCACTATTCCAAACCTTTTGAAATACACGCAAACAACAAGAAAAAGACATTCAGATGAATATGATTAGATAAAATCACCACCAAGTGATGGGCTCACAAGAAAGACAGTCAGAAATGAATTTAAGGAATATAAACAACCTTTCTTGAAGAAACTTTTGCACCCACAAGCAATTCATCACTTTAATAATCAAATTTACGAAAGCCAAATAAAGCAGGACCCAAACTGAAAAGCAGCGCTATCAATATCAATCAGACAAAATAAATGGTTCTTTCCCTTGACAATAATGCATCAAGTGGACACTTTAAGAGAGCGTGGCCCGTTAAGACACGTAATGAGAGGCAAATAAACGATCTGTCAAATGTTTTGACTGCGTGATTGGTATAAATGACCTTGCAATCTGTCAAAAGTTCACCCAAAGGCTCAAATGTGGTTATGAAAAGCTGAGAACAGGGAGGTGTGTTTCACCAAGATAAGAAAGACTTTACACACAACTTTAAGTTCGATTGGTACCCCTTCTTGTGCGTAATGGTTCACATTATCACGCGCATTCAGCGCAAGAACTGATACCAGTCGAACTTAAAGTCGTGCGTAACTTTAAGAACGATTTGGTGAAACACCGCCCAGGACATTTTAAATGTATCTAATGTGTTAAATTATTTAAAAGTTTGGGATGAATCCTGATAATTCCTTCAAAATGGTAAATTACTATACTTCAAATATACTTTATAGTGTTTGTTTGTTTCTATTTCCATAAATTCAGAAAGGATTTAACAAAATATAATTTAAATATACAAAATGGTGGATAGCCCTTTTCAGTAGTATTCACAGAATACGGGTGTTCTTCCATGGGGACCTTACATACTACACATGTTATTGTATGAAGTACAAATGCACAAATTTAATCAACTTATACAAAATGGTAGATAGCTCTTATTAGTATTCACAGAATACTGGTGTTCTTCCATGGGGTCCTTACATAATACAAGTGCTTTTGTATGAAGTAATACTTTACCATTCTGAAGGAGTTATGAATTCTCTTAACTTCAGAATATTGATTTAAGTTAACTCATTAGTTTTGATAGTACAACTATATTGCACATTCAAAAAGTTGGGTGAAAAGCTTGTATCAAACTCACATTCAGTGAGCTTGTCAATGTGAAAAGATTCCCACTTGGGCATAAGATCAATAATAGGAAAATTCAATGGTAATTGAGTTTAAGTCCCAATGAATCAAAACAATTTCCTGATTTTTGAAAAACGGAAAGGTTTTAATCAAATTCTGACACCTTATTCCGGTTCTGGTTTCAAAGGGATACACTTTTCTACATCTTGTTCTTTTTTTCATATCACTATAAAAGGATATTGCCAAAAAGTGATGATCAATTGCAATTTGCAGTTGAATGACCTGCAGCAATGAAAGTAATTGCTAAAAGCGCAGAATGCGTGCAAATAATATTCAAACCATTTGCAATTGATTAAAACTTTTTAGCAATACCTTGTAATATTTACTTTTCTTATGCAGTAAAAATAATATTCCAAAAGTTTGTGTCCGAGCTCTTATATGCTATCATTTGTTCTCTTGATTTTCATTGGCCTCTATTTTTGTCAATCTTCACACCACTTTCTCTTCATCTGTTCCCATATTTTCTCTAGTTTTATGTGCACTTCATTCAAAATAGGACCTTTCAATTTTCAATGAATCAAACAATATTTATCTATATGATAAAATATTACATCTTAACATTAAAGCCCATGTATAGTTTTGGTAAAAATTATGTGAATTTTGGGGATATATACCATGACATATAGTTTCTATACACATTTCAAGATCATAGCATATTTTTCTACGAGCGAATTCTTTTGAAAATTTGAATTTGACCGTTAAATCGTATTTAGTGCCCTCTCAATATTTTGCTTCTTATCGGGCATATAGAAAATTATTTACAAGATTTTATTAAAGCATACTAAAAAGGAATACATAAAAAATAAATTCTGAAATTTTTATCCAATTCTGTTCATGAGAAGCTGTCCTTTATCAAGAAAGAAAATATTGAATTCGCGTCGGGGGCTACGACGCTAAAATATTTTCCACACTTTAGGTTATAACTTTTCCAAAACTTGTTAATTTTTCATACAATCTTTTGTACAACATGTTCATGATATCATGTTTCTTTTTAAGTAGATTTGAAGACAAAATTTGGCGATAAAAATATTCGCTTTTACCAAAACTATACTTGGGCTTTAAGAACACACAGCACAATTACAGTATCAACATTAGACATGTGCTAGGCCTTATGTTGATCGTTTAATGGATGAATAGATTCATCATGTACAGGGCTTAGAACCTGTCTGGGATTAAGCGCTGTATATATGTTATGTATTGTTATTTTATTATTATTATTATTATTATTATTATTATTATTATTATTATTATTATTATTATTATTATTATTATTATTATTATTATTATTATTATAACATCAGTTTTTGGAAGCTTTTTACTTTTTGGGAATGTGGAATCGTTTAAGAATATATGGAATTTTCCAAATTTTCTGGATTTTCCATTTGGTGGAAATCAATGTACTTTCGAGAATAGTCTTAACCCATTCTTTTAAAAATACCAAACCTATTGGCACACTACTTAAAAGGTCACATATGAAATCAAAATATAAATTGATATCCTATAAGGCTGCCAATCTAGGGCAAGATGTAGAAAACATCAAAATAGAAGGAAGTTCAGAAAAAACAAAATCTCTCATATAACCCTGCCCCTGGAGAAGCAGTCACGTACAAACGATAAAATGGATGCCGTTTAAGAATAAGACACTGAAGGATTAGCGCAGAAAATGCGTTTGAAAACAATTTCACATCTGTTTTGTAAGGCTTAGGGCCTTGGAGTGGCAAAGAGGCTGAAACTTAATCTGAAGCAAATAGCATACACTTAGGTCATGTTACATGGGTGTCAGAAGCTAAAGAGGTTTTCAACCATCGGATAAAGGATTTTAAACTTCCTCCTCAATTCACCTGGTCATTGTGCTTTCAATCTGTAAAATGTCATTTTCTCAATTTTATTTTTTTTTTCTGAAACTGTCTGACTTTTTCTTTGCCAATTCTCAATTTTATTTTTTTTTTCTGAAACTGTCTGACTTTTTCTTTGCCAATTCTCTTTTCTCATAAGTCCCAAATTGCCAAGCTGAGAATACTTTTTTTTGCCAATTCTCTTGATTCACTTACCCTTAATTTTGTCAAAACTCATACATGTACTTTCTGTTAGTGTTTATTCTACCCCACCTCTCTCCTTCTCTCTCCCTCCTGTATCTTTCTCTTCTTCTATTCATTCCTCTTAATTGCTTTCTCCGTCCCATTATAATTATCTAAACAACATTCTCTCTCCTTCTCTTACGCCACTGGGCTCTCTCCTTCCTTCCTCCGCCTCTTCTTTCTCTTCTTTCTATATCTCTCTATAGCTTTCCTCTTATTTGCTCTTGCTATTTACAAAGCATATTGCTTCCTTCTTAACTTAAACATACATTACATTTCAACCTTTCAGAATTTTACTTACATTGGCAATAAAAATCATTTAGTCTTAATAGACAAGCAATACTCCATTCATCATACTACCAAACAAATACAATATAAAATACGTCATTCAAAGATTTACATTCATTAAAATCTAGCAATTTGTCCGTATTTTCACGAAGTGACGGGTGCCAAATGGTATTGTTGCATGAAGACAAAGAAATCCAGACATAGCGCCAATTCAATAGGCATCCTTTTGAACAATGTGGTAATTCTATAGGATACGTTTCAATGGAATTGTAACTCATTTAGTGTAAAAATATCCTCTCCTGTCACTTCGTGAAAACACGGACAAAGTAACAAATCATTCAACCACTATCAAATCTTCTTTCCTTTTTCTCACAGGCTAATATAACAACCAAACCCATTCGTTCCTCAATTAATTCATCCACAGATCTTCACAAAATTGTCACTTACCTCCCATAGATATCTTAGATCTGGCTGCTCAATCCGTATCAATTCACATGTTTCCTTGGTAACCACCGTAGCTTGATGCGGGGTATCATCCAGTACTGATTCACCAAACATAGCACCAGGTCCTAGCTTGCACATTGTTACTGCCTCCTGGAATGAGATTGAAAGAAAGAAATCGGGATGGTAACCGTGGTATCTTTATGTGATGTCTTGTCCAATCCTGACATAGCACCAGGTCCTAGCTTACACATTGTAACAGCCTCCTGGGATGGGATGCAAAGAAAGACATTTTACATTCAAAGAGGTTGATTACCATGGAATGTTGATAAGGGTGTAATGTCCAAATGCTCACGGGTTAATAAGCGGTATTGTTCATTACTGACATAGCACCAGGTCCTAGCTTGCACATTGTCACAGCCTTCTGGAATGGGATGAAAGGGGAAAAAATTGACAATAGAGGGTAGTATTTAAGATAGATTGATGAAGGGGTATTGTCAATAACTGACATAGCACAAGTCCTAGTTTGTACATTGTTACTGCCTCCTGGAACGGGTGGAAAAAGATCTTTGAGTTCAGGGAGTTGCTAGAAAGTATGAATCATTAATTTGCAAGTTGCAGTTGATCAGCATGTACAGATCAAGATCCTTCTTCCATGCGCACCTTTGAAGAAGCATATTGCATGATTAACTAGATGAATCCTCGACCGCGCACGGTCGAAATTTATGCCTCCGCCATCACGCAATCAGAAAGATATTTACGGCTTTATTGTTCCATGCCATCAGAAATCAAAAACATTTTTCAAATTTTGGGCACAGCAACCTTTGACCCTTTGAACCCAAAATCTCATCAGTTCTTCCTCACATGCTTATACATAATTAAGCTATACACTAAGTTTGAAAGAAATTGGTTCAATTTTTCTGTTATAAGTTATAACAATAATGAGCTTTATCAGGTTTTTCTGCCTGGTAAGATTTGACCTTTGACCCACTGAACCCAAAATCTAATCAGTTCATCCTCACATGCTTATACATACTTGAGCCAAGTTTGGTCAAAATCTGTACAGCA
>BQKZ01001079.1:67091-81425 GCA_036244855.1 Temnopleurus reevesii
GTTGTGCTTTGTTTGTAACATAAGATTATTTTAATCATTCATTTTTCCAAATTGAAGTTCTTTGCAAGTACTCGATATTCGCTTTAATTTCTTTATCTTCCTGATGAAAAATCCTCCAAAATAGGAAATGCTATAAAAAAAAAAGTAAAGAGTATTAGGGCTACAAACGATACAATCTTCCTTTAAAGGTGCGCTTGAACCAAAAGGCAGTAGCATTACAACTTTCAAACTGTTATCTGCCTACAAATGCGACTTCATTTGACATAACCATCCTCTTCTTGGTAGTTTGTGGATGCAGTTTGGAAAGGCTAATGTACAAGTCAGTCGGCTGGAGCCTAATAATCAAGTACAATATATCATGTACGAGGATATAATGATGTCGGCATGATTTAAAACAGTAGGGGAGAGAGAGTGGGGAATAAAGGTTCATCTAAAAAATAATGAGAAATGTATAAGGACTAGAGAGAGGGGAGAGAGATGGGAAAATGAGGATGAGGGAGATGTTAAAAAAGAGATGGCATGAGGGTGATGGAGGGAGAGAGTAGGGAAGGAGGAAGGGAGGGAGAAAGGGAGGAGGCAAGAGTAAGAGGTAGGGATGGGAAGTGGGTAGAGCATGCAAGACAAGAGAGAGAGGGAGAGAGAAAGAGAGATATAGAGAAAGAGAGAGAGAAAGAGAGAGAGGGAGAAAGAGAGAGGGGGGACAGAGATTTGAGAAAGGGCAGTACAGAGAGGAAGAAAGCGAGAAATAGAAATACAAAGAAATCAAGCAAGGGTCAAGAAAGAATATGGATAAAACTTCTTAATATCCTCCATAAGTCAGAGAGCCAAGGTAAGAACTAGCTTATTAGAGATGTAGTCACGTCATTATGCTCTGCAATTAGAGCCGTAATGACTCCTGTGGAAAACCAGAGATATGTATTCTATCTCATTTAATGATATGTAAAGGCCGAGTATACTACATTATTATACCAGGCACACCTGATCACAGGCAATCTGGAGCAAATACTCACTCCCAAAACCATATTTTCAACATGCTTTTGCAACCATGGTAACCATTCATGTGGGGCTATGAATGATAGATTTGGCATGTTTTAAATCCTTACGTTCATAGGAAAGCAATCTCACCAAGAGAACTATGAACATGTTCAGAATTGTTTCATTTCATCAATAACATGATATAAACTATTTCCGAAAAGTTAAGTGGGCCATACACAACAGAACCGTACACCGTGTATCCAACTGTGTGGACACAACAATTGCACGCAGGTTCCAATTTAAATTGTAATGCAAAGGACAATTGAATTTGCGTTCGACTTAATTTTTAGAAAATACTTTATATCGTGTTCAGTAAAAGTGTACGACAGGCAAAAATGAGGCTACTCTTTCCAGTGAGTACGACTTTTGTGCATTTGTAATTGGTTTCAAAAAGCTGTTTCTAGAGGTAAAAGCACAACTCTGTACACTTCTGGACACTCTTTCCTACAGTACGATATTTTCTTCCGATAAGATTATGTTCACTTCCATCAATAAAACTCTTACCTTTTGAATAATCAAACTTTTTTTAATGCTCAGAACTAGAAATGTGGGCCATGTGACTCTAAGATTAATTTGATGGAGTAACTTGTGATCTGAATGAAGACCTTTAAATGGGGAAAACAGGAAAAGACAAGGTATTCTCCTAAATTCCTTAGATGCAGATATGTGAATGATAATACAGAAAATAATAAGTTTCATTCAGCAATATTTACACCACTCCTTTCCTTTTTCAAACAAGCTTCTACAAATTACATACATGAATTTAATTAATTTGTTATTTAAAAAAATATCAAGGTTTTAAACTTACATGTGACCTCCTTGTCTAAATCTTCATACTGTGAACATCTACAGATCTGCTGAATGAGAGACGGAGGAAGACGATTAAAGACCTTCAGGTTACAAAGTCGAGAGTAGATGATTTCTATGTCCTCTACTGTTCGATCTATAGGCCTGGAAAGAAAGAGAAAGAAAGAAAAATATTACCCTTATATAGCCAAGAATGCAGTTTCTTGTCTTTTACTGAATGATCTATAAGCCTGGATAAAAAGAAGAAGACGAACATGTACCAGTGACAGAGAAAGTTGGTAATATAGAAGCGAGTATAGATTATTTCAATGTACAATTTATAGGTCTGGAAAGAAAGAGAAATAAAAAAAAAAGATTAAGCTTCTATAGCCCAGAATATAATTCATTAGCTTTTACTGAAAGATCAGTAGGCCTAAAAAGAAAGAGAAAGAAAAACAAACGTGTACCAGTGACGGAGGCAGTTGGTAAGATAGAAGCCAGTATAGATTATTTTGATGATCTAATATACTCTATATGTCTGGAAAGAAAGAGAAAGTTGTATCAGGAACGGAGGAAGACGATTGAAAATCTTCAGGTTACATAGAGAGTAGATGATCTCAATGTCCTCTACTGTGCGATCTATAGGCCTGGAAAGAAAGAAAAATAAACAGAAAAGTGAATGGAAAAAGAAAAAAATGGCGTGCCCGCTTGCCTGCTTGCCGACTTAAAGGGAGATGACGCTAGGAACAATAGCGCCCCCCCAATCGCTCTGCACATCGCACCTCCTACCGCCGCAACGGCGGGGGACAATGGCGCACCCGCTGATTGGTCAACCCAACAACCAATCACGGTGCTAGGAAAAATAGCGAGCACCTGATCGCTCCGAGCCTCTCCTGTAAGGCGCGTGCAGCGTGGTCTATGCTCATTATAGTCTGATGAAGGCTAGCAGTATACAGCACCCGAAACGTCATTCTACTAAAATTCTGCATTTGCACATCATGAGACAACTGATTAATTCTCTTCCATTATATAAAAAACCTTTCGGTTACAAGGCCAAAAAAATTATTTCAATGTCTTTTACTGTATAATATTTGATACATATAAGTCTTAAAAGAAAGAGCGAAAAGGGAGTAATTGTGAATCAGTGACAAAGGGAGATGGTTATAAGACTTTCAGGTTAGATAGCTGATAGTAGATGACTTCAATGTCTTCTATTGGATGATATATAGCTTTGCAAAGAAAAGGAATGAGACAGAAAAGTAGATGTAAGAAGATAGCTACAGACCTTCGGGTTACAAATACAAGAGTAGATGTTTTCAATGTCCCCAAATGTATGATATATAGGCATGAGAATGAAGAAAAAGCCGGACAAACACATATCAGTGGCAGAGGAAGATAGATCGTTGATTTCAATGTCTCCTTATATGTATGATATATAGGCCTAGAAACAAAGAGAAAGAAAGACATATACGTATCAGTGGCAGAGGAAGACAGATAAACGAAAGTAGCTGATATCGATGTATGATCTTTAGGCCTGGAAACAAAGAGAAAGAAAGAGATATGATAATAATGATAATAATAATACACTACATTTATATAGCGCTTATTAAATACGAAGTATTTCTCTAAGCGCTCTGTGCATTATTACCCAGGCTATAGCATGGCTACCATTCGGCGCTCACTGCATTCAAGGAATTTCTTCCTACCGGTACCCATTCACCTCACCTGGGTTGAGTGCAGCACAATGCGGATATATGTAGAAGTGATGGAGGAAGGTGATATAACAGCTTCAGCTTACATCAAAATGGGGTGTTGATAATTTGGATGTCTTCTAGTATGTGATCTATAGGCCTGAGAAGAAAGATCAAGAACGACAAACATGTATCGGTGAGGATGCAAGACAGTTAAAACATTGGCAGGTTACAAAGAGTAGATGAATTTGATGTCCTCTACATTACAATAGGCTGACAAATATTGGACTGTGCTGACATAACAGTCACAAGCCGGGTCCGATTTCAATAGCATTAAAAAGGACCATTGAATTGACCTTCGACTATACGGAAATACATTGTATCATGTTAGGTCTGGAAAGAAAGAGAAAGAAAGAGAAAGAAAGGGAAAGGTGTATCAGTGATGGAAGAAAAGGTTAGAGATCTTCAGGTTACACAGATGAGAGTAGGTGAGTTCAATGTATTCTAATCTACGATATATATCTCTGGAAAAGGAGATGAAGAAAAAGAAGAAAAAGGTTTATTGCAGCGGGAATGGAATTTTATAATGCTTAAAGAGCAAAATAGATTATTTTACTTCGTCAAAGATGTAGATGTTGAAGAGAAGGAAAGGGAAAAAGATAAATTGAAGGGGTTACAGGGAGAGAAGGAAGAAAAGGAGAAGAGGATGATGATAATGATGATGATGATGATGATGATGATGATGATAATGATGATGATGATGATGATGATGATGATGATGTTGATGATAATGATGATGATAATGATGATGACGATGGTGATCATGATGATGGTGATGATGGTAGTGATGATGATGGTGATTTTAACGATGATGATTGTAATGGTGGTGGTGGTGGTGATGATGATGGTCATCATGGTCACGGTGATAATCATAACAATATTGATGGTAAAAATAATGATAATGATGACAATGATGATTGCAATGATAATCCTAATTGTGGATGAAAACACAATGAAATCTTTAAGAAATACTAGATAAATTACGAACCATATAATCATACTACGATAAGAAAATTACATAACAACATATTCCCTGGGGTTTTAGCAATCATATTCTGAGAAATGACTTATGTTTAATAGTAGGGCTAAAACATAACAATGAATATTCACCATCACACTACATTTACTAAATAATTGTATACATGATGAGACAGTGTGAATTAAATACTGCAATATGTTTGAAAACTAATCAAATTCTGCACTCATCAAACATTTTTCTTCCAAAGGTTCTATGAAAATGACACTTGTCTACTGCTTGGAGTATCTGAACTCACAAAACAAATAGTGTGAAAGTGGATTTTGACAGCAAATTCATGATTCAGGCTTCACAAATGTTTATTCAACAATATGGCATCTCATACTGTGTATGATTACATATGATAATTTGTTTCATCATGGACAGGGTCTCCAAGTATCCAAATGCTTTTTAAATGCAAGTACAAACACCATTAATGATAGTTGTAGGAGGATTTATTGACATAAAACAGAGCAGTTTGCTCGATAGCTCAAGCAATCAATACTGGTGAAAGCGAGAGCAATTTTGAAATGAAACACAAACATTACAGTCGATTATGATATCTCTCGGGGCGAAGATTGATTTTTTTTTCTGTTTCAGGAAATTATGATGAAATTAATTTCCTAAAGTGTTTTTACATTATTTATTGTCAGCGGAAACAGAGGAAATTTGATATTGTATCAGAAAACATCAACTTTAAGCATCTGTCTGTATGTACTCGGAAATGGATGATTTTTCTTTAAATGATATGTATAATTGTCGGCATTCCCCCCCCCCCTTTTTTTTTTTACTGTTTGTGCACTGTGCAGGCAAATAAAAATCTCTTTAATGACGAAACTAGCAATGCCTATAATGTGCATTTTTATAGTTTTGACAAGTTTTCATTGTGCAAGTGCATGGCTGAAATGATGTTGCATCAAAACAAATATGCACATCCCCACAACCAAAACTTTTATTCCTATCAAGTTTTCAAATTATATGATGACCTTACATCATCTAAGTACCATATAAGTACATCTAAGCACAATACCCATTCTACAATGTCAAAAACACTCATCGTACCTCGTACCCACAAACGCATATAGGTGATAAGGCATTCACTGTAACTGCCCCACATATCTGGAACCCTCTACCCCTCACAATTAAGAATACTCTCTTCGTTGAAGAAGTGTCTCAAAACACACAGACTTGTAATTATATGCCGTATCAATATGTTAAATTTGTTTGTAAAACATGTATTCTCATCCTGTTATTTCTATACAAGTATACTTGCTTGCCTGGTCTGTAATTCTTCTACCTTCCCTAAAATGCACTTTGAATCTTACGAAAAGACGCTTTATAAATACAAATTATTACTATTATTATTACACCAATTTCATAATGACAGAATATCAAATCTCACGATTGTTAGAAGATGTGCACGGATAGGAAGTCCTCTGTATCGGCACTCTCTGAGCACCCTCAAAATTGCCTCAAAATGTTATCTTGATTTCATCATGATGTTGCTATTTTGGAGAGGGCTGTGGTATATACGCCACACAAATCTGGTTTTGTGGTCATAGAATTGCCATTATATGTTCTCTCAACCTTACAATTTTGTTCTGGCGACAACGAGAATTGTGGGCATGAAGCAGGAGTGAAAATGTGAGCTTAACTCTTTCTAAGCCTAGATAACAGGTCTGCCACAAATGATATACGTCTTCACCTTTTATATTTAGCATTAATCAAAACAAAAAAGTATGGTATTTGATTAATATATTCAGTTAAAAGAAGAAAAATTACAAAAAATAAGATTAGTTAGCCTTCAAATAAGAAGATGCTTCAAAATTCCCTAGTAGAGTACACACGAGTAAATANCATCATTTCACGGAAATAGATTTATCATGTTGTTGGAAGTATGAATAGAATCAACCCCCCATAAACATTCTATCACACTTAAAAAGTGTTTATTCAAAATATTGAATTTTCAAAACTGATTGATTCTCGTGAATAAAAAAAAGACAACTGTAAGAAGACTTGTTCACACAGCGAAACAATGGGACGCACAAACTAAAAAGACAGGCACGCATAGCTAAAAGGCTCGCACAGAGCCTAATGGCGTAAATATTCAAATTTGAATGATACACGTCGTAAAAAGCAAATTTCTCTCTCAATTGATGTGGACATATGGAACTCAATTGTGAACAATTGTTTATTAGCTTCAAATTCCGTAACTAGTAATCCATATCGTTTCAGATAAAACTATTTTGAATTAATCTCATGAATTTAAACAATATACAAATAATATTTTGGACCTAAGATACCTTTTAACTCTTTCGCTACGGCGGGCCGCTGTAAGCGGCGCGAGAGAAATAGTACGTATTGTACGGATAGCCGGTGAAACCGGCTTGCTGACGGCACTGAAAGCAAACAAGGATATATGTGACGTCACATGTCCCAGGTTGTCTGTGACATGGCCAAATTATACATATTTTGATAGGGGAGGTCTCAAGGATAAAAAATGTTCATACCTTTGTATTCTTTTAATCACAAAGTAAAAATTTACAATGCTTTCCCTATGTATTCCATATTTTCTCCCAATTCCCAGCATTCTATTCTGTACAGATATAAGGAAATTTGGAAACTGAAATTACGGAGTGAAAGAGTTAAAGCTATTGGTAAACACTTTCAGAGGAATAAAATTAAGTATGATCTTTGAAATATGTATCAATTTATTCACTCTCATAAAACAAAGATCAGCAATATGTTCTTCACAAATACTTTCTCTACTCACACAACATATCCCTACTTTTCAATCAAAAATATATTTATTTCTATGAAGATCAATATCACATATTTAGTATCATGTATTGCGCTGAAGGCTATGAAATGAAGAGGCATGTTTTCAACACTTGTATGTTGTTATACTATATCTGCAATATACAATATGTGCTAACTCTTTCTACATGACGAACATTGCAGTTGTGTGTCTCAATTCGACCATATCATCTTTTTCTCCTTCTCTCTATCTATTTTTCTTTCTATCAGCTATTCTTACATTGTTTGCCATTCTCAGAAATGTTGCAAAACAATGTGGTTACTTTTTATAAATTCTTAATCTTATTCATAATTTCAAAGCAGGCAATATAATAGAAACACATGGCTATAATAAATAGGACACAAGGTCATGTAGAACAGATGTTTTGTCTCCTGTGACATTATTATTCCAAAGTCCATACATACATCTCAATATACATTAGTGTTAACATTGAGTGTTTATGTGTCTTGTGTCCTAAATATCTTAAAACAAGTAACATCTCAGTTGCAATGCACCATTGGAATAGTAAAATGGCAATAGGCAGTTTTATTAATAGATGCAAATTGTATGTATATCTTTAACACAAAGGTTGTAATTGACAACCCGAAAGCTTGCCCAAAGCATGCCCAACATAGCAACTAGTAATGTATGCAAACCTAATTCCAAGTCTTGAAATTCAAATTGTTGAGAACAGATTTAAGGAATACCACGTAATCTTGGTGTTTGGGCTTACGCTAGAAACATGCAAAAATATGAATCTACTAGTAAACCGGCCTATTGGGATTCGGAATGGTGAATTAAAAAATTATCAAACAATGTCACCACTAGCAAAACACAGTGTCCACTTGAAGAGCAAAAGAAGGTACAATATCGAATCTTTCTTCTTTTGTTCATAGTTTTTCACACTTTATATACCTTGTTGCTGAGCGCGTGCAATGCATCTAAAATAGTGCAATATTGCACCTTTTGAGTTTTGCCTCAGATTCCACCTTTTTGCAAAGTTTTGCACCCTATGTGCACCTTTTTACTTGGTGTGTATGACAAAGCCTTGTTCTAATCAGAAAGACATGGAGAGTAAATTAGTTCTACAGGGAGACAAAAAGCACTTTTATCGGCATGAGTATCGTAATTGTCCCTCTTGGGAAATCATGAGTGGGGTAGCCTACGTAGATATGGATTAAAATTCTAAAGCTGGAGTATAGGAAATGGATGATGTATAGGATGCTTTTATCATTTTGCAAAAGTGAAAGAGCTTTTTACATCTATTTCAAAAGCATATTTTGAAATTACTTTTGATAATAATATACATTTTCCACTGTTTAGCCAAACATCCTGTGGAGCTGCGCCTGCCCTCTTTCTCACGTCCCCTCTGTCTCTCGTTCTTCTTTCCCCTTACTCCATCCTGTCCTCTTTTCATACCAGCCTTGAAACTTGCAACATTATAGACCCTTCTCCTTAATCCTCTTATTTTCTAATTTCTCTAATTTTATTCTGTATTTTTGTCATAATTACTTATTATGTTCGACAAATAATAACTAATATTAATGTAAGAAGGTGCACGCGTTCTACAAACCTCGCTTTTTTGGCATGCCACTCCATCTCTCTATCGCCTGCTTTTCAAACATTATGTATTATTGATTTGTGTATGTAAATATTTTTGTTTCTCTTGCAAAATGATTTTAATTTGTTGTTCAAATTGTGAAAATGATATTGAAATGGAAAAATAAATCAATCAAATCAAATCAAATCAATTTAGCCTAAAAACTTAATGTGTGTGTGGAGGAAGCAGAGGTCTATATCAAGTAAGGAAAATACACAAGCGACTATTGTGATCCACTTTAACCTGGGACTTTCTTTATACAATATGGTTAGCAATTTCATGTAAGATATCTGGTCATGTCAAGCAATACCTGAAACAAAACTTGTTTTTACTGAAGGAAAGAACCTGGCCATTATTTGACAAGTTCTGAGAAAAGCCATAAAATAACCAAATAGTATGTTAATTAGCTTTCATCCTTTTTTCTTCTACTCTCTCTCTCTCTCTATCTCCCTCTCTCTCCCCACCCTCTCTTTGCCTGCTCCTTCCCTCTCTCTTCCCCCATAGTTAAACAAGGTTGTTAAGCACAGAATGTTTTCACTGATCAAGAAAGGGTTAAATTCAAATCTTGAGAACTTGACAGGTAAAGGATGATATCCATGATAGGGACACACTACCTGGGGCAAGCACGCTGATATATAAACACAAATCTCTGATTAGATAGAAGACCTAAACGAGATTTATCGTCTATGCCAGATACGGCAATTTGATAAATCTTAATTACTTTACTTCATGAAATTGGCAAAAATAGATTTAGTCATTTCCTGTTTTATACGTCAGATAAGAAAATTTTGCTGTATTAACTCTTAACTAGCAAATATTGTGTAAAACGGAACTAAAAATAGCAATTTTCATGAAAAATAATACTGATAAATGTGTGTTATTTGGAGTCTGGCGCTGTGGGAGAAAAATCACATCACCAAAACCAAATTCAAGTGACCCCACAGTTAACAATGATGTTCAATTCAAAATGTGTTTGGTGATCATGAAAGGGCTAAATTCAAATCCTCAGAACTTGACAGGTGAAGGATGATACCCATGATAGGCACACACTTCCTGGGGCAAGCACGCTGATATATAAACACAAATCTCTGATTAGATAGAACACCTAAATGAGATTCATCGTCTATGCCAGATACGGCAATTTGATAACAAGTCGTGGATCTGGAAGCAATCTATATCCACATCTGTCTCGTAGGATTGTCTCGCTCTCTGGGGGGGTGAAACAATAACAGGATACTTTCTCTTCTTGGCTTTGTAAGATTAAAGACATGATTTAAGAGAAATGATAAAGATTTTCGTGCAGCAAGGTTGGTGCGTAAAGGTAACTACTAATCAAATTATATGATTTGATATTGCTTGCAAAAACTTCTTAAACTCTTTTCACTCAATACTTGCAAATCTAGCTAAAACTTCAGATTGCCCAAATTTGATTTTCACTTTGAACTTTCTTTTGAATACGATACAATCTTAACAGAGAAATAAGTCTGTAAAGTTATTGTACTATATTTACACATTATTTGTTCATTCTCAATTTGGTTTAGTTGTTTTATTTTCAAAACATACTCCAATGCTTTTTGATTTACTACGTTCTGGTGTTCAGCATGCATATAAAATTGACACTTTTGAATTACCTTTTTATTGGTGCCAACTATTCTGGAATATGCATGAAGTGTATATTTATTCATATAAATTCTAGGCTTCCATGACAAAGATTGGCTGAATTTGCAATATTCACATTTAAATTCTTACCTAATGCATATTCTGGAGCAGTTGGCATCTCTGTGTTCCTTCTTTTTGGCGCTCTAACTAATTTCATAACAAAGAAATGTTATGTTTAATAATTACTTTTCCATATTTACCAATTCATGCTCAAACTAATTCTAGATACCCTTTAAGTGAACCAAAACAGGTGCCCGGGTATTACCTGAAGACGGCAAGGCGCTATTCGTCAGTCAATACTTTAATGGTTTTGACGCGATGACTTGCCGCAAACAGCAAGGAAAGCAAAACGACAGGTGGCATCGGGCTAAAAATTGTGCATTTTTATGAGAAAATGGTTAGAAGTCGGAAAATGATGATTGCATGTCCGTTTGTGAGGAGACTGCCAAAAGCAATTTTGGATTGGCAATCTATTTTCGAATCCCAGGAGAATAGTCATTTTATATCAAGAGCTTTTGAAGGTATGGGTCAATTCCTTGGATGGAATTATAATTCCTACGGTGTATTCATATCTTTATGAGACGATCGATGCTGTAGCAAGATAGAATAACACTCTAGTAAAATGGCACATGTCTATATGCTTAAACATACTGGTTTTAAATTATTTGTAGTCATACATGTAATTTACAAATTGTAAGCAGAAGTTTTTACATGGGTTTTTATTTTTGCTTACTTAACAACCTTTAATTCACTAACATTTTTCCTCATTAGAAGGCACATAGACTTGTGTACAATGACAAGTCAATAAGTCATTTACTATAATCTATGTTTGATACAATATTGATTTTTACAGTATTGCTAATGACCACTCAGCATAGTGCATCATGCACTTTTCGTTTTATCACCTTCATTCATTTAAAGGAATGACTTTCTAAGGTATTAGCTGGCATTTATGAGACAGTAATGGCGTTTTGATTCAAAACAAGTTTTAAACAAGTCATGGCATTGGTTTTAATTTAAATTATAGGTCCACATCTTCTTCAGATAATCTTTCCAATCATAAAAGAATATTGATCATGTCATTGATATTTGAAGTCCTATGCCTCACTAGCTTTGTTAATATTTCTGTAGGGTTCTATTACTCCAATTTCTTCTATTATCTCCAAACAGTATTAATATGAATTTGTATTTCAAAATGCTTGTTATTTTTGCTGTCGTTAATTGTAAACAAAGGCATTCATTCATTCAGATACATTTTAGATTTTGATATTGCCTGTGATTTCAAGACTAATACACAATACAAATAATGTTGGATAGCATCCATGGTTCGTGGATTGGTGGTTCAGTTGATTAAAATATGTTCACATCTTCCTTAGATTGACTGTACTGTAGCATGACTATAAAAATCAGGCATCATACTTTAATGATAATATATAATAGATGCAATTTAAATAGCGCACATATCCACTCTGCTGAGTGCTCAAGGCGCTTTTACATTATTATTTCCCTGGCTTTAGCCCGGCAGCCATCCACGGCGCACTTGGCATTTCAAAGAATAAATATTAAATTAAAAACAAAATAAAAAAAATTAAATCAAAAAAAAATTAACCATTTAGGGGCATATACTGTAAAGGATGATATTTTTGCGTACATAATTTCAGACCTTTTCACACATTATCGAGCTATAGTTTCACATATTGAAAGATCATGTTATTGACTATGAGAATGCTAATGAGTGAAAATTTTGGCAAATTCATTATGGTCTCAAAAAATAAAAACCCTGAAAAAAAATTTCAGATAAATATTTTGATACTGCTTATGAATTCAAACTTGTAATATGCAAGTCATATGACTTTGGTTGGCATTGATGGTTCATGGATTAGTCGTTTACTTGAGAAAAATATTTCCACATCTACTTTAGATCATGGATCATCATTCATAGGAGCAAAACTATAATGTAGCATGACATTAACCCATAAACTGCTGCGGGCCACTTTTGTAGCCAGAGAACTTGAAACTACCATACCAACAATCTGTGTGCATGACAAAAGAATACAGAACTATTGTGCATGAACCACTTTCTCAAACATCCAATTGATATTAGTTGTCAATGGTCATTCATTACTCTGGGCTGAAAAGAATTCTTACAAACTTCAGTAGCATTACACAATGGACTGATATGTTAGGGCCTGTGTCGAATTCTTTCCCAGCTCATTGTTGATATACAAAGAGCTTTAGTACACGGCTTTGATTTTCACTTTGATTGGATCCCCAATTACGTATTCAAAACATTGTTTTAGGAAAGATCATTTACTAAAAAACTGTAATACCTTTTGCCATGATATTGTACATTATTTGAGAGTAAGTTGTGTAAATTCCAGCATCATACCACCGATATTTATGACATAAATAAAGGTCAAAATAACCTATGTTTTGTTTGGAATTTATTGCATCAAGAAAAGTGTTCAGCAGTTTATGGGTTAAACAAATCAGGCATTGCACTTTGACTGTTTGAGGGCATGTATCCTACACACTTTGATAAGAGGAAATAATGCCTCTGGCAGCACCTTACGATAATGGAAGCGTTAAAAAAACTCATATGTTCTTTATTCTATTTTTTCCAATAATTGAAATTATCTGCGCACAACATATGTGTCAAAATGTGTGCTCTGAGCTCTTAGTTCATTTCACACTCTGAATATTCAATTATGTTTCTATAAATACTAAGTTACATGGAAAAAAGATGAATAAGTTGTACTGAACTGAACATTTTTGCCTTGTGTGTGTGTACAGTGCAATATCAAACAGACCCAATACAGCTAATTTACATCAATGGAGTCTGCTGAAAGTCAAGAAGACATTTGTGGGTCAACAATTCATCTTATCCAGTCAAGCAATAGCCGCATATTTATAGGTAGGATATCCATTCTGTTAACAAATGCAAACTCATGAAACTGCTGGGATGAAATATCAGACACTAAGGGGGTGTTGCTCAAAATCAACTGCAAATCAACTGCAACTTTGCAAATTGTAACGCGTATTTTGATTCACGCGCGGTGTGCGCATTTAACAAGACGCGCATGAAACAATGATTTTGATTGGCATATTCCGATCAACTGCAACTTGCGATTAATTGCAACCTTTGAGCAACACCCCCCAAGAATGAAGAATATACCCTACAAAAATACGGCCCAGGTGAAAGCTGAGAAATTGTTTAAAAAATATCTAGAAGACTAAGGCGTTGTTGTTCAAAAGTTGCAATTGATCGCAAGTGGCAGTTGATCAGAATGCGCCAATCAAAATCATTGTTTCATGTGCGTCTTGTTTAATGCGCATACCGTGCGCGAATGAAAATGCGTGTTACAATTTGCAAAGTTGCAGTTGATTTGCAGTTAATTTTGAGCAACATCCCCTAAGAAAATTAAAATGGCTTATTTCTTATGCATGAAAAAACACAGATTTATTGGTAAATGCTACCATTCAAAATTTAACACGGTTACAGTGTATTTCCTCTAGATAATTAAAGATATATTCTGGTATTTGTTAAAAAAATAAAATGAATGTTCACAGAATCGCACAAAATATGAGAAGAATGTTCAGAACTATGAATAAATAATATGTGCCAAAGTGTTTTGCAAGAAAATGTATAATGGCAGAGAAATGTGCAAATAAAGGGTCAAAATTGGGCCAT
>BQKZ01001079.1:94353-106430 GCA_036244855.1 Temnopleurus reevesii
AAGTGCGCCATGAATGGCTGCCGGGCTAAAGCCAGGGTAATATTAATGTAAAGCGCCTTAAGCACTCAGCAGAGTGGATACGTGCGCTATATAAATTGCATCTATTATTATTAAGAGACTGAGAGAGTGAGGGATGTTGGAAAGGGACAGGGTGACTCAGAGAGAAATAGGAGGTAATGGAAATCTAGATTGGGAGGTATACAGTGAAAAGAAGATGACAAATGATACTAAAAAGGTGAGACATGAATGAAAAGAAATTTCTGGAACGGTAACATTTTAACAGAAGGAGAGAAAGATATTGTTTGCGAGTACTGAATCAAATTATAAAGACCTAAGTATAATTTCTGCACTCAGCAATTGTCTCATTTCACAATCATAATCTTTTATAATAAAGTGCAAACAAAAGCAGTATTATATAGCCTTTACCAATCACACAATTTTATTATCCTTGACTTAATCTTGACTTAATTTGATCTTCTATTTGAGATGATAGCAAACTCCCAAAAACATTAAAAATGATATAATGATACACATGAATGACATCACTACCTGATGAAACTTTCAGAGCTTATTATAAATGCAGAAACAATAATCCAGCTAAAATAATCCTAAAGCCCAAACTTAGATGGAAGCAAAAAGCTGCAGATGTTTAGTGTGTGCTATTGATTATTGCTATAGGCTCTTTGTGTACACTGTATCATAATATGATTCTCACAAAGTCATCTTTGGGGTCAACCGGTATCATATTTACAAGGAAATCAATATTTCATTCATACAAACCCACAAGCTCTGGCTATAAAGGGAAAGGGTAAATAAATGAGGAAGCACAGTAACAGGATAAATAAATCAAGCCGCTGTGTCTTATGATATTCATGATTTGAATAGAATGAGATGACATGAAAAAAAAAATAATGTGTTCTGTAGTGTTGTTTGAGTAAACCGGTATCATATTTACAAGGGAATCAATATTTCATTCATACAAGCCCCTGAGTTCTGGCTATAAAGGGAAACGGTAAACAAATGGAGAAACACAGTTACAGGATAAAGAAACCAAGCCGCTATATATTTCATTATTTATCATTTGAAGAAAATGAGATGATAAGAAGAGAAAAGGAAAAATATTTTCTGGAGCTTTAACTGGAGGGTCAACTCAATCATATCTATAACAAAATAAATATTCAATTCATGAATACTAAATTGCTATAAAGGGAAAGGGTAAACAAATAAATCATGGATAAAGAATTCAAACCTCTATACCTTGTAATTTATAACAGTTCAAGAAAATAAGATGACGTCGAGGGAATAGGAAAATTATTTTCTGGATTGTTATCTATTTCATGCAGTATACAATGTCTGATGGACGTAAATAGAAAACGATACTACAAGGTAAAAGGGATATTCTCTTCCTCATCCTCCTGTTCTCACTAATCTTGATCCTCATCATTTTTTGTCACTTTCAACATTATCACCCACTGATCTCTTTTTCTTTACTCTCCATTTGTTCTCCTTCTTTCTCCCATTTTATCATTCATTATTATTACTTCATATTCTTCTGTGTTTTTCTTTACATCTTCTTTACCATCATGTCCATATTATTTAAATCCTTCCTCCTATTTTAAAGAATATGACAAGATAATCAAGAAGAAGCAAGAAAACTAAGCTGAAAAGGTAAACAACTGATGTTAAATATTCTTAAGACTGGTTAAAGCAGGAAATACTGCACTTTAAACAGACATCTTACAAGCAAACGTGGATAACAATCCAAGAAGACTGAGAGATGAAAAAGAAATAGAGAAAACATTTCATTATAGAACAGCAAAGATCGCTTTACAATGCTTCCTGAGGATTACACAGACTTATCTCCTGCTTATGACAATAGAAGCGGAATAAACCCATGCGTGTACAGAAATAGTATCAAACATCAGGAAGTCGGTGTTTCATTACATAGGCATCTCGGAGACGAGTGTGTCTTTGTGAAGACGGATGCTATTGAGATGAAGAGGGAAAACAGACTATTGAAATGCAATTCTGAATTTGTTTTTCAGAAATAAATAAATGAATGCATGCTGCTTCCCAGAATCTTTATTTCAGATCTCATTCCCGTTTTTATATTTCCTCATTTTCTTTCTAATTTTTCTCTATTTTCTCTGTCTCCCTCTCTTTCTTCTAATTATTCTCTTCCAAATCTATACCTCAATCTGCCTCAATTTAATTTTAAAATGACTCTCCTACCAAAATGAATGAGAAAATTAGGCCACTATAAATGGAACTGTATGAATATAAATAGATCATGATCGGGTTGAAAGCTCCCAGTAATGACATTTAAATGCTAAGAAATAATGCCTGGCTGTAAAATAGTTCACATCCTTAACCAATTAAGCACTGTGCCCCAGTTAGCATCGAGTAGATTAATGGAAACATGCATGAAGCACGTTTTATCGTATAGTGACAAAAAAATGCAGAATACTTAATGGTTGCTTAGGTGTATTATAATTTCTGTTTTGCCAGAAGAAAAATGGAAAAGGAAGCTTCTCTGTACAGGGAAATCACACTGTCTCTAATTCTACCTCGATTGACTTCGCATATCTACATTTATCCAAATATATCTCATAATAAGTTTAAAAAATCATAAATCCTTGGAAAGCCGAGAACAACTTTTCTAACAATATTCCTTCTGAAAATGGAGCAATAATTTACAATGCATATCAGTAATACTTCATATTTCAATCATTTAAAGAACCCAGCAACCTTTCATAATTTGCTGAACATGACAAAATGTATATGAAAAAAATGTAATATGAACAGAATGTTGACTGTATATGTCGATGACGTTCAAATGAATAAATTTCCAAATTTCCATAATACAGCGATTAAAGGGTTAAGCAGAGCTATTATCCAATCTTCTTATATCGGAAGTGAAATGAAGGATGGCGACTCCACGACTAGCGTCTGAAGATCAATAGTCACAAGGACATTACAATGATCTATCTGATCATCACTCCGCATCTCAAATAGATTTATCCCTTTGGGAGACCTACGCTGTTTATTGAACCTTAGATTTGGGAGTGTTGCTCGAAAATTGTAATGGGTTGCTGATCAACTGCAAATTTTCTATTATCTAATCTAACATATAGGAAGTGAAATGAAGGTGGGCATCTCCAAGACAAGCATCCGAAGATTAATGGTAAGAAGGAAATTGCCACTATTAGATCATCTTTCTGCATATGAGAGGAGGTTCAAGTAGATCCCTCTGGGAGTCCTATAGATGCTGTTTATTGAACCAAAGACTTAGGAGCATTGCTAGAAAGTTGCAATGGATCACATATCAACTGCAAATCGGTTGAAAATTATGGAAACAAGCATTTTCTATTATACAATCTAATAATATCGGAAGTGAAATGAAGGTTGGCGACTCCAAGACAAGCATCAGAAGATCAATGGTCATAAGGACATTACAATGATCTGATCATCACTCCGCATCTGAAATAGATTTATCCCTTTGGGAGACCTACGCTGTTTATTGGACAAAAGAGTTAGGAGTGTTGCAAGAAAGTTGCAATGGATCATGAATCAAGTACAAATCAGTTGCAAATTGAAAGATGCATTTTCACTTGTACTCTGTCTGTGCATTTGACAAGACACGCATGGAGCACAGATTTTGATTGTTGCTTGCCAATCAACTGCAACTTGCAATTGATTGCAACTCTCTAGCAACACCCCTAAGATATACTGATTGGAATTCAAGAGATAGCAGGGTTTTTTTCGGACCAATTACCACAAATGCCAACTTAATTCCATTATAAGAACTTAACATCATCTTTAAGCAAGACTATTATCAAATATAATATATCGGAAGTGAAATGAAGGTTGCCGACTACAAGACAGGCGCCGGGATCAATATATACAAGTACATTACCATGGTTGATCATCTTTCTGCATCTACTGAGAAGGGATTCAAATAGAATCCATTTGGGAGTTCTCGACCTATGCTGCTTATTGAACCAAAACCTAGAGATATAGACATATAGACTATTACGCAAAAACGTCAGCATAATTTCAATATAAGAACTTGAGGTAGTCTTTAAAGAAGGGTATTTTCCATATATCGAAGTGAAATGAAGGTTGGCGACTACAACTACAAGACAAGCATTTGGGATCAATAGTTACAAGGACATTGTCACGATTGGATCATCTTTCTACATCTACTAAGAGAAGACTCAAATAGAGTTATCCCTTTGGGAGCTACACGCTGTTTATTACACAGATAAGGCCATTTAGACTTTAAATAGTAATTTGTTTTGTGCATTATTTTTTATATCATGGAGATAATGTAGCGGTTTCTCTCCATGCTTTTATGAACTGTTACTGAGGCTGTGGGTGTGAAAGTTTGCCAAAATGAAATTTTGCCACTGAGTAACAATATTGAAATCATAAAGGACATTGCCATGTTATTATTGCATTCAATTAGGTACTGGTGAAAACTCATGTGTTATTCAGACTTTGATGATGATGATAATGGTGCTGCTGCTGCTGATGATGATAATGGTGGTGGTGGTGGTGGTGGAGGTGATGATGATAATGATGATGGTGATGATGATGATGATGATGAAGATGACGACAATGGTGATGACAATAATGATGGTGATGATTATAGTAATGATGATAATGAAAATATGATGATGATGGTGATGATGATGCTGCTGATGACACTAATTATGATAATAATGATTGAAAGATCCTGATAATACTGATGATGATGATCATAACCATGCTGATTGTTTGATGAAAGCTGAAATATTGTAATAAAACTAGCTACAGTCTGAATAAACATAATCACAGCCTCTGCTAACTTGATAACTAGGTTAACAGCCCTTGACTAGTCGACGTACTCATATTGCACTGAGAGCAAGCTTGACTGAGAGAGTCACATTAGTGCTGTGGATGATGTTTCAAGCAAAATCATCTCAAATATTAGAATCAAGGATAGGCAGAAATATTCTAAGAAACATTTTTTTTAGAAATGTAGAAAAGTATGCTCTTTCAGTTCAATTCCACACACATCACTATAAAAAAATAATAAACATCTTGATGAAGATGATATTATTGGGAGGAGGAAGATAAAGTGCTAGGATGATGGTGGTGATATGATGATAATAGTGATTGTGGTCGTGATTGTGTTGGAGGTGTTGAAAATTGTGGTAGCATCGAGGTAAAAGTACTTAATTAAAATAATGATGATGAAGATCAAGATCAAGATGAAGATGATGATGATGAGGACGATGAGGATGATGATGATAATGATGAAGATGATAATGATGGAGATGACACTGATGATGATGATAATAGTGATTGTGGTTGTGATTGTGTTGGAGGTGTTGATGTTTGTGGTAGTATGGAGGTAAAAGTAGTATTAAAATAATTATGATGAAGATGAAGATCAAGATGAAGATGATGATGATGATGAGAATGATGATGATGATCATGAAGATGATGAAGATGATAATGATAAAGATGACACTGATGATGATGATAATAGTGATTGTGGTTGTGATTGTGTTGGAGGTGTTGATAATTGTGGTAGCATGGAGGTAAAAGTAGTAATTAAAATAATGATGATGAAGATGAAGATCAAGATGAAGATGATGATGATGAGGAAGATGAGGATGATGATGATAATGATGAAGATGATAATAATGGAGATGACACTGATGATGATGATAATAGTGATTGTGGTTGTGATTGTGTTGGAGGTGTTGATGATTGTGGTAGCATGGAGGTAAAAGTAGTAATTAAAATAATGATGATGAAGATGAAGATCAAGATGAAGATGATGATGATGAGGAAGATGAGGATGATGATGATAATGATGAAGATGATAATAATGGAGATGACACTGATGATGATGATAATAGTGATTGTGGTTGTGATTGTGTTGGAGGTGTTGGTGATTGTGGTAGCATGGAGGTAAAAGTAGTATTAAAATAATTATGATGAAGATGAAGATCAAGATGAAGATGATGATGAGGATGATGATGAGGATGATGATGATAATGATGAAGATGATAATGATGGAGATAACACTGATGATGATGATGATGATGACGATGTTGATGATGATTATGAGGGTAGTGGTAGTGGTTGTGGTTATGGTGGTGGTGGTCGTAACGGTGATAATATGGTGATGGTGATGATAGTGAGGACAACGAAGGTGATCATGGTAATGATGACAGCAACTACAGATGTGGTGCAAGTGAATATTATAATCATGATCATGGTGATAATAAGTTTAGGGATGATAATAATGATGATGGTAGAGAAAATGGGGATGATGGAGAATATTACAATGACTTGACAGTGTAGTTATCCTAAGACCTAAATTCCTATGATGATGATGATGATAAGGATGACGAGATGACGATGATAAAGATGGGGAGGAAAAGGAAGGGGAATAGGAGGAGAAAGGAGGAGAAAGACGAGGGAAGGAGAAGGAGGAATAAACAAGATTATTAAGAATCTACAAACAGATGTACCTTAGCAACACTCACTGCGCTACGCGTGAAATCAAAACTTACTTCTTATCAAGCCTCAACGCCCAATCAGTCGACATCTTCCCCTGACGAAGCGGCGAAGGGGACCGTCCACACACCGAAGGCGGTTTCGGCGAATGATTTGGTTGTGTCGCCATCATCCAGACGACTCTGACTCACAATTTTTATCCCTCCAAAATTTCTACTTCCTATTCACTACAAAACAACAACGACGATGTTAGAGCGTTAAATCATCAAATAAATATCCTGCTACGAAAATCCAACAGTAGGTACTAACTACTGCGTTCCTTACGTCCACCGCACAAATATACAGAGAGAGGTAGGATGATGAGATTCCGCATCCCGCACCTTCATCGCGTGCTGAACACACACATTATTAGCACCCAATGGTATACCCGCATTGGATAATATTTCGTGTGATTTTTCGTCGAATTCGCACGTGATAAGGCGCTTTCTACGAGATCGCAATTTTCGTCGAGCGAGGAGGAGCGGGAAAAGTTATCGTTTTCATAGCGAACGGGAGTCGGCGCTAAATCGATTTTTACTCCGATTTCCAATAAATTTCAGTGCTTTTACACGCTGAAATCGGAATGATGTGGCCTTCACATGATGAGAGATGGATGTGCAAATTATGGATGCAGTGGTGGTGTTTTTTTTCTGCAAAAATAATTAGGATTAAGATAATTCTAACTTTACAGAGGGGGTAGGATATTCAAGCGGGGGCGGGCGGGCGGGCAAAAGTAGGCATAATTTGCCGCTAAAAATTATAATCAGCATTCAATTATTCCCACCGCTTCTTGGAATGAGTCCTATGGTTATGGTATGAACTATATCTGGGTATATGTAATCTAAACCCATATTAGGGGATAACATAAAGATATGCGATTGATTATGCGAGAGTCTGTTTGGTACAGACTTGCGATTAATGCTTGTCGCAAGTTTAATTGCAGAGTTTAAGTCACAGGTACGAGATATGCCAATATTCCAAACTGAATGAATCTCGCGATTGACAATAACATCATTATCATCATCATCGTCATCATCATCTTCATGAGTTCACACGAAATGCCTACAGACTTTTTCCGACATGATCAATAAGTTTCTCGAGACACAATGTCATGTGAATGCAAAAGGTACGGAAACTTTTGCTTAGTTTCAAAACTTTTGTGACTGCAAGTTTGCGGTAGTATAGCGCTTACGGTCTGTCAAAAAGATTTCGAAACTATATAAAGTTTAGAAACCTCTTTACGTGGGAACGCTAAGGTTTCGTAACTCTCCCATAGAGTTTTGAAACCTCTGCAACAGCGCACTATTTTGGCTTCAAAACCGTATGCTGTGTGGACACACTCGAAACAAATTAATTTACTAGTCCGCAAACACAGATCCCTTATCACAAACCTACTTCATTTTTTTTAGTTTAACCATGACTACTTAATCACCATTTATACTTTCCTCGTAATCTTGGCAAATTAAAGACCTGTGGTCTTGTAAGGTATATTTATGAGGCGAGTGCCTAAACCACTCCACCAATTCACATTCAAGACACCAACCTAACAGGTGGGGCAGTTTATTGCAGAATCACTATTCTTATTCATTAAAGCATTTTCAAAAATATTGAATACTGGGTTTGGGTTTTGTTTTTGTTTTTGTTCTACTTAAATTATTTTGTTAGTTCGTGCTGCAATTTCAAAGTGAATAGTTATTATGTTTGATACTTCTACAACAATGTGATGGTAATTTCGTTAACACCGAGCACAAACTTGTCCACTGAATTGTACACATGATGGCGCTATTCAGAAAAGCCATTGTACGAGATCCGTTTTCCCCTTTCTTGTAAATGTTTTATATAAAAATATATGTTTCCTTCGTTTTACAAATAACATATGCTCTCTTCAATCTGATTGGAGAAAAAAATTAATTTTCACAAAGCCACGACTATACGTAAACTATAACTTTTTTTTTGGGGGGGGGGGGTGCGTTTTACCAGCTCTGCTTTTTTTTCTGCACATCCCTCCATTTTGAAATTCTTAATGCTCGGTCGTTTGAACCATTATCCTGTAAATATTTTGGATGAGATTTTCCTTTGTAATTTCGTTCAATTTACGTTTAATCAAAATTGTTCACATTTATTTCTTTTGGTTATATTGCATATTATCAAAATGGAAATCAATCAATCAAATCAAATCAAATCAAACTTAAAACCAGTCATCAAATAGAGGTCCATTTAATGCTGTCATACTATAAGGGGCAGTGTCTAAAGTTTTTAGATTACTCTAGAAAAACTACTGCATACAAATTACTTAGATTCTCTAAATCATAGATGAATATGTCTATTATTTGCAAGTAGAAAAAAAAATGACCTGTTGTTTTTGTTGCCTAAGTGATAAAACCAATGACAAAACCGTCACGGCGTTACAATAACCGTAACACCGTGACTTCAACACATTGGATTGTATCGGGATATGTTGATCCTTTGAAGTATGCCTATACTAACCTATCCGGTCCAAATTTCACGAAATGGTTCTAGCTATCCTCTTCTGGTTAAGTACGTCTTTGGTCCGTTTATGTTGGCACAAGAATTTAAGATGTCTCAGAAAGAGCTAAGACCATTCCATGCAATTGCTTCTGGTGTCTGTCTTTTAAGGATGTGTACTTAAAAAAAAAATCTTATTATCGCACCGTACTGATTTGTTTCTTTATATGTATACAATTCCATCCACACAGTTAGAAAAATGGTAAAGTGTTGAATTAGCTGCCCCCCCCCCCCCNAATAAAAATAAAAATAAAAAATAAATAAATAAAATAAAATAAAAAAATAAAAAATAAAAAAATAAATAAATAAAAAAATAAAAATAAAATAAATTAAGTTAAAAAAACCCCAAAAACAAAGAAGAAGAATTGCTCTTCAATGCCATTTTGACGAAAAAATAAATCATCGGTCGGTCGAAAATTCTTTTACTTTCTATTATTTTGTTCTTTATTATTTGAGCACAATGCATGATAAGATTGGACTTAGAAGATAATTATTTAGTAATAATAATAATAATAGGTCCATTTATATAGCGCAATCACTATATGCATATACTCTACTGCATGCGCTTGATATAGGTATCATATTATTACCTTGGCTATAACTGCCGAGCAAGCCAGTATAGGCGCTCAAGCATTCCAAGGAATAAATTCCTGCCAGGTACCCATTTTCACCTGGGTTGAGTGCAGCACAATGTGGCTAAATTTCTTGCTGAAAGAAGTTGACGCCATGGGTAGGATTCGAACCTACGACCGTCGTGTTGAAAGGCGAGAGTAAGAACCACTACACCACGACGCCTCCACTAGTATAGAAAGCCAAAGAACATGTTTTCCCTTGTAGTTCTTCTCTCCAGTGTGAATGATTCCATAAAATATCTTAAAAATTGCGGCAGCTCTGGGAATCTAACTTCCAAAAAACCTTGTAAGGAGAGAAGCTGTGATTTGACGTCTATATACCCTCCAAACTAATAGATAGATTTGTGTCATCCGTTGGCCCTGAATAACGGTGTAAAATCCTTTATTTTCACTGGTAGATTAGTCCCAATGATGATTAATAGATACGGATATAAACATGGCCAACAAGGTCAGTCATTTTCAGCAATCAATTTCAACATGACAGTGTCCCAGCAGCAGTAATCTTAATCGGAAGTTAGTTTACTGGTGAAATGGAGGTATCCCTGACAAAATTAAATGACATTTTAAATTCAAATTTTCATTTTGGTTCTTGTGATTTGATTCAATATAAAATAATGCTTGTCTTTCTAAATCTCCATACCCATATGAATCATTACGAAATTGAATTGATTGAGATGGTGAAGATAATGATAATGATGATGATGATGATGATGATGATGATGATGATGATGATGTTAATGATGTTAATGATAATGATCATGATGAGGGTGATGATAACAGTAATGATTAAAACAACAATCATAATATTCATAAAAATTGTACAAATAATGGTGACAAGGATGAAGATGATGATCATGATGCTGATGATAATCATAATCATAAGAATGATAATGATATTAATGACAATTAATGACTTTGATTATAGCAAAAATATGTTCATCACTGTAAGTTCATGACACGTAAGATTCTAAAAGATTTCCATACGGCACTTGGGATGATATGTCATGGATACTTCGTTTGTAAAAAAAACAAAAACAAAAAAACAAAAAACATTAATTTGATACTCGGCAGCCTTGAAAAAGATTGATAAGTTTTTGTCTCGTCGATTCTCGAACCCTATTGACAGAATATCCCTCCTCTTTTCTATAAAGGCTGAATCACACCTTGGCGTTTTTAGCATACATCGACACCGCATTGTTTTTAATTAAAACCGCGCCCCGAACACACATTATACGCTAATCAGACGGTGGACTGACGTTCAGTTAACGCTCAAAGAGCGTACGCCGAACGTTAGCCCACTGTATGGCCTGCGTCTTTGTTGCACCAGGGAGCGTTTTTAATTGTAAAATAAAAACGCAGCCTAAAAGCGCAAAGGTGTGAGTCGGCCGTAACAAGAAGTAATAAAAAGACACTGAAAATTAGTTCTCCCGTCACAATTCGGAGTCGGCGGAGAACAATCAAAATCAGACGGAAACCTGTTTTACTCTTTCATTCCCTTTTTTTTCTTCAAGTGCTGACAGGTATGAATCGTTAACATTATTATTTTATGTCTGCATGTTCAAGGGCCTGTAACATAAAAGAGATACGATCAATTGAAAACCAATCGAACTCTGTGATACACGTTTTGCTATAGACCTACGATTAATATTTATCGTAAGTTTAATTGCATCTTTTATGTTACATGCCCCTGATTGGACAGTCTATCGTAAACTTGCTTGTTCTATATGGTTCATTTCTTTCATTTATCTTTCAATTTAGTTTCACCATATTCCTTTAATCTTATTTATTCTTCAATTTCGATAGATATTTATTCAAATTATCTGCCCAAAAGGCCGTTTATATTTATGCTATAATCTTGCTTTTGCTACGTTCTTATTTACGTGAAGAAATGAGTAAAATGTGAAATCGCGGACCAATTCGTCCATGTTTCCACGAAATGACGGGAGCCAAAGGATATTCATGCATGAAAACAAAGAAATTCCGAGATAGCAAGAATTCAAAGGGCATCCCATCGAATACATTTCAAAGGATTCAGTAACTCATTTCGTGCAACAATACCCTCTGGCTCCTGTCGTTATGTGAAAACACGAACGAATTTAATAAAATCAAATTGACTATCTATGTAATCAAATGTTGATCTCACAGGGCATTCAAATTTCTCCACGATTTAACGTTGAATCCAATTCAATTTCAATGATTGGATAAAAAAGTTGCATAAAAAATTTACACCATAATTCAAATGAATCCATATCTATTATATTTCTTTTTATTTTGGTATTTGAATGAAAAGTTATAACCAAATCAAGTCACACTAATTTCAAAAGGTAGGTCGATTTTTTATTTATTTATTTATTTTTTTTTTTT
>BQKZ01001079.1:108371-118532 GCA_036244855.1 Temnopleurus reevesii
GGGGGGGGGGGGGGGGGGGGGGGGGGGGGGGGGGCGGGGCATGAGCCACACATGAGCCACACAATTCAATTCAATTCAATTCAATTTAATTTAGTTTATTGATTTTTCAATCCAAGACAAAGGATTATTATCATTCAAAAACATAACAAACAAAATAGACAAGGAAACATAAAACATAAACATAAACAACAGCAACAATGCTGGAAAGTGGACGGCTCCAGCCGCCAAAGACGCCGTCAAGGGGGCTAGGGAGAGGTGCAAGTATAGGAATGCCGTACCATTCAAGAAAATGGATGAGTAGGCATGCATGTTGGGGGGAGGGGTGCGGGGGGGGGGGGCTCTAGGGCATGAGCCCCCGGGTGAGAGTTAAGGGGTGACAAGTTTTGAATACAAAATATGCAAAAATGTCAATTAGGGGCGCGAAGTTTGAGTTGTGAGCTACATAGGGGCGCAAAAATGTCCAATGGCTACCTGATCGTATTTTTTTTTTTTTTTTTTTTTTGGGGGGGGGGGGGGGGGGGGGGGGGGGGGGGGTGTTGCTTGTAAATTCGTCGGTGGCGGTTGGGGGCGTGCGGAATTTGAAGTTATGGTCGAGCCATCCCCCCTCCCACCCCAGAGGGTGCAAATCCTGAATGTGCGCGGTTGGTCCAGTATAAAAAGGATGCGGCGCACTCGTAACGTATTCGTAAACTTTAATTTTTTCAGCCTGCGAATATATTTTGATAATGACTGACGCAGAAATGTGTTTCCTTCGCTCTTCCTTCCTCCCTTCCTCCCCAGGCGATTAGCCGTCTTTTAATCAACCCTATAAACAGCAGTTTGAACATGATCAGATGACTATAGCAGAATTAACACAATTCTCTATTTCTCCCCCCAACCCTCCCTTTTCACATCCTTACTCTTCGACCCCGTTCACATTTCCAACTGAAGTTCTTCATGTGAAGAAGGAGATGGCTCGTAGCCGCGGTGTTCAGGAAGAAGACATCGACGAAGCCCAGGCTCTAGCCGTCGCATCTGGGCTCTATCGAGGCACAAAAGCTCTTTGCAAAGTCCTCTAATCAACTATATGAAGGTATATATCACTTTAAAAATTACAGACAACGAAAGTGTTTTAATAATACCCTACCTATTTCATGCCCATGTTTGGGGCGCTTTGGGAGGGGGCTCTCTCTCCCCGGCTCTTCCCCTTTTCTCCCTAAGATTACGTATGGGGTACAAAATTTGCTGAGTTGGGGACAATAAGCTATGGGATAACGACTTGAATATCAAGATGAAAGAAAATATACATGTATCTTGATATCCAAAAGTTACAAAAACCCCAATTTAATATGGTCCATTGGAGTAATGTTCACTCAATGAATCAATTCAAATGTTTTCCCCTTTGTAATATAAGGTAGTAGTTATTATAATAATCTAGAATTGTAATGTGATTGATTCACCATTTACTTTTGGGACGAACGGAAGCACACAAAATTGACAAATTATTATATCTCTCAAACATTACAATCAGATTTTTGCAACGATAATAAGAAAAGTGAGTAAATCATTAATCTTGATGACACTGAAGCTAATATTTTTATTTTGCATTTTGCAGAACTTTTCATACAATTTGTTTTATTGGTTTTTGAAAAAAAATCATTAAAAAATCTTTTAATGTCGATCTTTGTACAGTATATTATGTACCGTATACGGTAGCATGTCCGAAATTTCTTTCCTTCAAGTTTTGTGGGCACACGGTACTTAACAAAGGTCTACATTTCTCCGTGGCCATCAAACAAAATCAATTGGGATTTTATGTAATATGAAGGTAATCTGTTGCAATATTACACTATCAAATATCATCTAGACTCGTTAAGAATATTTCGAGTTATCAGTGACAAAATTCCTATTGTATTTTTTCTTGGGGGAGGGGGGGGGGGGGGGGACAAACAGTACGACGTGATTTTACTTACTGGATGAATTTGCAATTATTAGTTTTTGTGAGTTTTAATAATTATATAGTTTGGTTGATATTCCTTGCTTAGAATTGGACAATTGTTATTTTTTTTTAATTCCTCTGTAGTATCTGTAAGTAGATTGAACCATTTCTTATATTTTAGTACATAAAATATTTCCGTGAATATGCATATTTATATAATCGCTCTTCGTATAATTATAACGTTTCTCTCTACATAATCATAATCTCTCTCCCTCCTCTCTCTCTCTCTCTCTCCCCCCTCTCTCTCNCCCCCCCCCCCTCTCTCTCTCCCTACCCCTCTCTCTCCCCCCTCTATCTCTCCCTCTCCCTCTCCCTCTCTTCCTCCCTCCCTACCTCTCTATTCCCCTCTCTCTCTCCTCCATGTCTGTCTGTCTGTCTGTCTGTATGTCTACCTTTTCATTATCCAGGTCATGGACAAATACAGGGATGTTTGTCTACCTCAACTCAACAACATATAGGCTGCAGTCATTCAATTTAAAATCCCGTTTTGATCACAAAAATAACAATTTGTGATCTTCAATAAAGGAATAATTCGGGACTTAGAATTCGGAGCAAATCTTTATCTTGTCTCTCCTTTTTGGAGTATATTTTCAATGGTTTTGGTAAACATCTTTATTGACTTGTTTAATAATAATAACTCGTTTAATAATTACGTCACTCTGTATTTCAGTATGCGTCTAATATTATATTACTGTGATTTTAGTTTTAACTTTTCATTCGAAGCCCTTTTTTTTTTTTTTTTTACATACTTTAATATTTCATGCACATTATTGATAGGCCCCCAATTATACTGGTATAATAAGTGGGTAATTTATTTCCAATTTATAATCTCTTCATTAAACTGCTTTAATTGCATATTGTTTGTAAAAATTAATTTTGTACTGTCGTCAAAGCGTAAAACCATGACCCCTTGATATACCGTATAGAAGTGTGTTCCTGTTGGTTCTTAACCCTCTCTCTCTCTCTCTCCCACTGCATTTCTCAAGTTTTTAGGCCCCTTTTCGTCATTACATGTGTGAATCGAGGACGAAGGCTGACAAATTGGGAGGATACGGAAGCTCATACGTGCAGCTCTAGAACGGGAAGACAAAAAGGCGAATTGTACATACATGTAGTTCGCCAAGGCGCCGAGCTTCTCGCGCTGCACGTATAAGCCCGTTCGGAATTACCATTTTCCCCAAAAAATCGTCAGCCTTCGTCAGAGCTCAATTCTCAGGTGTAGGGGGCTTTTCAACCCAATATCTTGCTCACAAACATATGTACTCAAGCGCATTGCGCACATACAACCAGACCTACCCCTAGGTACCCACATCACCACAATCACGTACAGAAAGAAAAACACACACACAATCAACAAGATATAATCTATTTCTGTAAATTAAGTCAAACGCCAATTCAATGCTCCTATGAAATGCTTTTCAAATTCTAACCAGCTTGTGATTGTTGTGTCTGCGCAGTTCAATACACGGCATACGGCTCTTTTGTCCATGGCCCTCTTTATCTTGCGGAAATGGTTTACTGTATAAGCCAATATTTTAGCGTACAGATATTTTCACGGTTTCTGACCAGTTTGACACATTTGCGTGTTGTTATATTCACATTTTTGACAGTGTTTGTACACAAATGAATGTGCATCATATAGGGTGGAAATTTTCGCGATGCCATAACCGCGAAATTAGCGAAAATAAAACCGCGAAAATTTCAGCTTATACAGTATATCTTGTTCATCATACTCACACACCCCCCCCCCCCCCCACACACTACATCCACAATCACACTCACAAACAAACCAACACACAACACAACCACACTAACCCACACACACATTCACACAAACACGCACAAACATACACACAGAGATGCATGATTGATTCCTCCTTTCCTATTGATGGTAGGTTCTTACATTGGAGGGATTATTCGAGTTCACTTTACAATATTTGGAACCAATTTTCATTAAGTGAATTCAATCAAATTGATGTATGCTAGTATTCCAAAACTGTTATCATCTCTGTGATTAGTGCCAGTCTTCTAATCCAGAACTAATTTTTTATTCACACTGTTAAGTTGCGCTTATTAAAAATATTGAAATAGGCCATTTCACTATGCAGATGCCATTTTTATGCATACTCGAACATAAAAGTTGTTCTTGACTATCCAAAATATTGCCCAAGACTTCCCTGACATAGCGACAAATAATGTCTGCAAATTAGATTCTAAGCATTGTAGTTTAATTGTTGCAGTTTTTTAAATTCCTAATAAATATGTAAGTCAGCAAGAATCTACATGAAATTGGATCACTAGTTAGTAAACTGGCCTATTATGAATACACCAAACCTCCCTGAGACTAAAGCCTGTAAGGCATAATATCAGTTAAAAAACAGTAATCCACATGGCATGTAAAAATGAACATAGAAATAGCAGCAAAATAAGTTTGTCATCACATATAAGAGTTTTATTACAATCTAATTACAATTCTATCTGCATATAAATTGCATCTCTTACAAACTGTCATTGTTTATAAATACATGTACATGATAATAAATTCAGGAGTTGCAATGAAAGTGGTTGGTATACAATATTTTCTAATTCGCTGATTGAGCTGTACAAAAATAGGGAAAAATCTTTTTAAAAGATGATTGTGATAATTTACATGTCGTTTAACAAAGTGCAAAAAAATTGAATTTTGACTAATAATTTGAGTTATTACAAAAGATCTTCTTACGCACACCTTCATGATCACATAATATTGATACTTTGGATATACACATTGAAAAATTATGTGTCATATTGCAGATTAAGATAAATATCATCTGTGTCTTCTTTGGAGAAATAAAACAATCACTTCAAAAGAAAAATCATTTGACCAAATAAAGATCATAAATAATTAACAGTACACAAATTTATGTAGTTCACAATTAAAAAAGGTTTTATCTTTTCCATTGTTTATAAATTACAACTACATGTAGAGAATAAGAGGCACACTATTTATCATGGATTTTCACCTCTAAATCTGTCAAAATATGTTTCAAGACTTTGAAGAATACAAATGATGTAATTCTAAATAGTCCATTAAACTCTAAGGTAAGGCCCTGGGCGATGTTTCACCAAGATAAGAAAGACTTTAAGCATGACTTTATGTTCGACTAGTACCCCTTCTTATGCGTAATATGGTTCACATTATTACGTGCATTCAGCGCAAAAACTGATACCAGTCGAACGTAAAGTCTTCTTAACTTTAAGAACGACTTGGTGAAACACCGCCCTGGTCACATAGGATCCCGGAAGCAACACGACTCAACACAAATCTTTGTTAATTCACAGTTAACTGCCTCTGAACAAAGAGTCGTGTTGAATCGTGTTGCTCTCGGGGCCCTATGTGACCGGGGCTTAAAACCCAATTTACAATGATTTTGCAATTACAAAATGAATGAGTCACAGTAGAGGCAGCATTAAAAGTTCAGCCTACAACAATAAATATTTTTTTTTTACAATTGAAACCTCTACCAAATGAAACCTCTATCTGTCCAGAGCACACATTAAGCACAATATTCTTTTAATGCCACCCAAAGATTTAAAAACTTGACCTTGTACAGTAACAAATTTTCTTGATGGTGAATGCGTAATTTCACTGTGAGCAGAAGGGACAAAGGACTGGGACATAGCAAACAACCTCCATTCAAGCATTAACAGTAGCTAGATGGACTTCATCGAGAATATGGAGGTTTCGATTACATTTGTCACAGTCACAGTCGTCCGGAAGAAGCACGTCATAGTTTTACGCGTCTTATCACTGTTACGTGCGCAACTACCTCTGACGTAACAATATGCAGACGCGCAAAACTATGAAGTACTACTTCCAGTCGACGTGCCCTTCGTCACAGTTGACTGAAATAAAAAACACCACAATGACTCAAGTGGAACAAATCTACATGGAAAGTTTACACACAGGGATCACAGAACGTTTTCAAAAGTGGGGTGGGGCACCACACCGGTGGCTGTGGAATCACATTTTAACCCACTCCCAAAGGTTAGAATCACTGAAAAAAGGTGTATCCCCCATTCCTGCCAGTTCTGCATTCCCTGGCATACATAAACACAGCATTGGTCAATAACCAGTTGGTCACAAAAACTATATCTCTGAACTGTCTCGCCACAAAGCCTCAAGATGAAAATAAATACAACTCAAGGTACTTGTACATGCTTCATAAACGTGTATCTAAAATAATGAAGAAGCATATAATTCTAATTCTAATATAATTCTAACATGAAATAAGTTAAAATTGTTTTGTGTACACTGAGCTTTTCCACACAAAATATGAATTGTAATGATCATACTTGACTATAGGCATCTGTCTTGGATACCATTACGCCCATTCCCAGCTCCCTCAATTCAGAAGAATAGGACTGGATCATCCAATTTAGAAGCAAATTATTGTTACAAGAATGCTGTATCATGTCTTGATAAACAATGCTGAAAAAATAATTTTTATAATCACATATTATCAGAACTATTTTATTCACTTTCTCCAGGGAATAATTTTCCTGGTATCGCATTGCAATTTGCTATGTATTTTAGCAGGATTGCTATTCAAAAGATGATTTGTTTAGCAAACTGTACAGTAAAGTGTTGAAAATGTTTCTAAAACTGCTAATCAAATGCGAAAAGTAAAATTATACCCTGCTCAGTATCACCAGCAACAGCTTTTATGTGATAACTTAATACCACGTAGAGTTGATAAATGGACGCACTGACAAAAGAACCTTGTATTCTCTACCCTCCTAATGATTCCCTGCTTCTGAATAAAGTTTGAAAAGTTCCTGCCTCAAAAGGAGAGCATTGCCTTCGAAATTCAAATCTTTCTGAAGACAAACTGCAGAGTATGCAAGTGAAACAAATAATGATTCCATTGATCGCCTCAAGCACTCAGCAGAGTGGATACATAAAATTGTATCTATTATTATTATTGTTAATCATAGAGCACAGAAAACATGTACAAGACACACTCTACTGCACTTGGTACTTTACGTAGGTACCACATTATTGCACTGGTTATAATTGGAAATCAGCCACTGATGCTTGGGCATTTTAGGAAACCAGGGTTGAGTGCAGTAGTTGCGGATGAATTTCTTGCCAAAGTAAATTAGCATTGTAGGAGGGATTCGAACCCATGCGTCTTTAATCACATGTAGAAGACGCATGCCCTAATCATTAGTCTGCAATTCTTCTACATTCGAGGATTAAACACTGACGATTCACACCGTAGCGTATGATAAAAAGGGATTTAAGAAATCTATTTTAATCTTTTTATAATCGTTGCTGTTGTTTGAGCTGTTGCTGCTGTTGGAATATAAGAACAGCCAGCTGCGACCGAGAAGCAAGTCCATCAGCCCTGCTAGCCAAGCACCTGTGATAACGATCTTCCGTCAGCGTGGGCCGACAGACTCTCTTCTGATAGTGCTGCTTCATGGCTGGGTCTACGGCTCTGAACACATGGAGCTTACAGTTCAAAAACATATCAAACAGATCCTCATCAGACTGGATGTGATCTGTCCCCACACCAGGGTGCTTCTCGTCCCAGAGCTTCCGCGCCGTCTTGTAGTCGGAGTTGTAGAATGCTGCGTGCTCGTAGGAACTGTCATCGAAGCGACCGACCTGCTTGCTGATATCGATCGTACCCGGGTTGGGCGAGTCCGCATAGATGATCTCCGGGTCGAACTGAGCGAACGGGATGGGGAAAAATGCCTGCCAGCCTGCGATGGTGTTCATTCGGACGCGGTTCAAGAAGTCGTTGTTGATCTCTAGGTGGACATTGGTGACAAAGAACAAGGTGTCGGATGCGAACTTGGTGGAGATGACATCCATGAGAGCGATGAGAGATGGCATGGTGGTCTTCACACTCAACCAGGATATGTGCGCTCCTGTGTACTTTCTCTCAAGGTATGACACATGGCCTTTGACAACGCCAAAGATGTCGTCAGTGGCCATTGAGCGTGCCTGGACAGGGTTGTAGATGAAGATGAGCATGAGGGCCACCTTCTCCTTGGATTCCAAGCACACCTTGGTGTAGACATCGAGGAATGCCTTCACCTGAAAAATGAAATAAAAATGCAAAAATTTTTAAGTAATAATGAACCACAAGTGAATGCACTGGCAGAATTGTTTACAATTTTAAAGTAACAGATAAATAGCTAAAAGGCATCAATGTGTAACATATAAAATGAATATTTCTAATGGATCAGGATGCTGCAAAAATTGTTGATAGCAGTTATGACTGACATCATAGCAGATGTCTCCATTTGGTAGAATTTGGTGTGCACTACTAAACCAACCACAAGGTGGTGGTTTTACGGTAAGGTTAGGGATTCAAGCATTCCTAAATACCTGCTCCTGTTTGCTGGCCACTACTGGAATGATGATGGTGACTTGAGTGTACTCTGTGACGTACGGCATCGGTAGGATCTCAACCTTGTTCAACGGTCTCAAGAGATGGACCCGCTTTTGGATCGTCTTCTTCTGTGCCGTCATCTTTAGCTCCAGATCCAATGTGTACTCCATCCCTCTCGTCGGATCGAATCGGCGGTAGCCATTGACAAGCCGACCTAACGTAAACGCCTTCTCATATTTATCGTTCAACCGCCCCATGGCTGTCGTCACGATCTCGTCAATGTCCTGCTTGTGCGCGCCGGTGAGTGGCACCTTGCTCTCGATGTCTGTGATGCCGTAGATGTGCGTCATGGTGAAATACTCCCAACCAAAGACATCGAACCTCGACTGCGCCTTGAACGGGGGTTGTCTACCGATCGGCCATGTGATGCTCGCCTTACCCCCTGGAGCATACTGGCTGACCTCTTCGATGTCGCGCTGCAGACGGGCAATTTCGGCGTAGGATCGGTTCACAGAGATCTCAGTGTTGTACTTGTGGAGCTTGTAGATGATGCGTTGGTCCATTACATGGTAGACGGTCAGAGCTTCTTTCAGTCTTTTGTCTTTCATGTCCTTGGAGCTGAGTACCTTGTCTTGAAAGTTGAATGCTTTGAAGGTTGTTCCCTGTATGTGTAAGGAATAGAAGGGAGATAAATGGACATTTTTTTAAATTAGATTTTAGTTAAAATCGCATAAAATTATTCACACTTTACTTTTTGCTAAAATGTCTGTATTTTTTGTGTCAGTCTCTTATCAAAGACATTTTCAATGATTTAATGTCTATGTAAGGGGAAGAGACTATCCAATATTAGTAGCAATAGAGACTACTCTAGGCTTTCTCTAATTTTTTTTTGCATTCCTCCCAGTACTTACCAGCCTGTAATAGAAGGTTCTTAGAAGAACTACTACTTCAAGCAATCCCTCAAATGGGTATCAAATAACCATGGGCCATGCTGCAATTTTTAGCTTAATGCATATTTTTCTTGCAAAGACATCTTAACTTCTTATGACACTCCTTGGCTAAGACCTCTTCTTTCCCCAAGAAATCAAACAACCGGGGTTTCTTGACTTTCTTCTACACAGAGTTATATCACAATTCTTTCACAATTACTGTGAGCAGAAGGGAAAAAGGTCTGGGACAAAGTAAACAACTTCAATTCCAGAATGATAGCTTCATATACACAAAAGAGTTTCATGCCCTCTTATTCTGCCAAGAAGTGTTGAACACCTGGCTGTAAATGAACATGGAAACTTCTTTCTTACTGTAATCATGAAGCTATTGTGAAGGCTTGAATAAAGTTGTTTACTCTGTCCCGGTCATTTATCCCTTATGCTTACATTGAGTACAGTTTGGCATATTACCTCATAGTTGTCTACACAATGAGCACCGCTATGTTCCTTGATGCAGCGAGCCACTTCCAAGCCAGGGAGACTACTCCAGGCTTTCTGCATACATTCCTCCAAGTACTCACCCACCTCTAACATGCAATTCTCAATTTAGGTTTCAAAATACCATAGGCCCTGCGGTAATCTTTAGCTTAATGTACCGTATACCTCCTCTTCTTGCAACTTAGCATTACTAAATTGGAATGTTTGACATGTTCCTACCACTATTTTTCTTGCATTTCTTAAACGGTTACTCCAGGCCAAAAATAACTTGGTTTGATTAAAAGCGCAAAAATTAGACGAAAATATCAAAAAAAGTTTGAGCAAAATCGGACAATAAATAAGAAAGTTATGAATTTTTGAAGGGTTTTTA
>BQKZ01001080.1:29557-49106 GCA_036244855.1 Temnopleurus reevesii
CAACCCCCCCCCCCCCCCCCCCCCCCCCCCGGGCCTTTTAGGGTTAACATAAAATCTACAATCATCTGTTATTTTCCTTTTCTAACGTATGTCTTTTTATCCGTAATCTCTCTCAGGCATGGGTCCTATGCCTTGGACCATCAACTCTGAAATCTACCCACAGTGGGCCAGAAGCACTGGTAATGCTGTGACATCTACGGTCAACTGGTCTTTTAACCTTCTCATTGCCATGACATTCCTCAGTCTTACAGAGCTCATTACCAGACAAGGTAAATGTATTGACCATATATGGTTTATATTTGGACCATTGAAATTACATCTTAATAATGTAACAATGCCTTGTTCACTTAAAGCTAGGGTATTATTTAGTGCTGCATTTTAGAACATGTAGAGACATATATAAAGAGGAGATCAGCATGATATGCAGCAGGTCTCATTGTTATTTATGGTATGAAGTCATAGCTGCCTAGTTTTACTAATTTTGTTTAGTAATCATTACTAATTTGAGCCCCAGATTTGTTCATTATGATGTTTAACCCTGGGAAGATTACTGTTTTTGGAAACATTCTACAGTGGATATATTATGTAATTTCTGAGGTGTAATATTATCTCACTTGTTTCCCTTTGTGTTCTACAGGTGCATTCTTCCTATATTTTGGGATATGTGTGGCTGGTGTCCTGTTCTTCTTCATCTTCTTACCAGAGACAAAGGGCACACGTCTAGAAGACATTCAGGATCTGTTTGAAAAACCATTCTGCTGTGGATCGACCAGTGTGAAGAAATTTAACATTCATGGTATGAATTTCTATTTCTGTTTTTTAGTCTTAAGCAACAATGGAACTGAAATCACAAGTCTAAGAGTGAATCAATTTGTTGCCCGACAATTGTGATATATTCTGAAAATTAACCAAAAAGACAGAAAACAAGAGAGGGAGGGAGAGAAGTAAGTCTTTACAGACATTCTATCAATTAAAAAGCAGAAAATTGGACCATTCTTCATCTTCATTGTTTTGAACCGTGAATCCCTAAGACCGTATTTAAATTCCCCATCTAGCATTTAATCATGGATCATCCAGGATGCATGCTGCGATTTCCAGTTAGGGTAACTATACACACTTGGAAGTTTTTAACCCCAGGCCTGCAATATTTGTCATATTATTTGAGGGAAATATAGGCCTGTTTTTGTAATCATTTTTATACCAATGAATTAGAATAAGCATTGATGATCTCAAATCTTATCTTAGTATATTTTTAATAAAACAATGGGAGGAGTATCACTGGTATTTGTATTGTCAGATATATTGTTGTACTATTATACTTTATTAAATAAATCAAAATTATTAGATATCAAAATTTTTTATGTTTCTTTGTTTTGTTTTTTGTCTTTCGTACAGAGCCTGAATCATCCAAGCCTTTACTCAGCAATGAAGTGGAATAAAAGTTGAAGATTTTTCTATCATCACCTGGGTAAAGATTTTGGGGATAAGGTGAATAAATGCTATTTTTCTAAAATTACATGAATACATGTTGTAATGATGGTAACAACCATTTACCTGATGGACAGAGATTGTACAATATTTGACACTTCTCATTCAAGCAAACTCAATTAGTTAATGAGACAAAGGTCCCATTGTGTTCTATTTTGGAAAAAAAAATAATGGCATGCATGTATACATGCACAGAAAATCAGTCAAAGGTTATTTTTTTCTTTATCAGACCCATTGTGTCTGTCATGTCAAAAGTAAAGTCATAAAATAAATCTGATAATTTTGTAATTCTGTTCATTCTAACAGCAAAACCAACCCATTTTCTAGTATATAATCGGTCTGACACCTTCTCCAATGGTTTTGAAGTAATTGCTTTCTGTAATGTACTACATGTATGCTGTCATTGACAGGTGTACAATCCCTGCTTCTATAGCCACTTCCACTATAGAGAAGATATAGGCATTAAATTAGTGATCAAATAAAATCAATGTTTTATGAAAGACCATTAACAAGACAGAAGATTTGTTTCCGATACAGATAGCCAAATTTGACATCACTGTTTTATTTGATCTAATGATATAAGAATGTGCAATTCATGGAAGTATCATAAATATGAATTAAGAATATTATCAAATGTTTGCATATATTACAATATTCAATTATAGTTATTTGATATATATATTTTTATATTTCACAGGGATATTCCTATTTGCTAACAGAATTTTATGACAAGGAACTGTAATGTGTAATAATGTACTGCTGTTATTTATTGATAATTTGTGAAAATTAGGGATTCCATTATGTAATGGATGTACCTACTGAATTTGATCCAGAAGGTTGACAAGAGTTAATATACAGGACAACTCCTAGGGAATCCATGATTATAACTTGAATATCTTGGTAAACATTTTGTTCCATAGAACCTCAGTACTGTATTTCGATTTATTTTATGACAATCTCAGGCAGATATATTGTTTGTACATAATCTTGCAATTTTAAGTTTTATTTTTTTTGGCTCAATATATTTGAGGGACATTTAATATAATGAGAATGAGACTTCACGATGAAGTATAGTGTGGAAAAATGTTGAAATCTATGTTCATGAGCTCATTAATTCGAAGGTTTTCTCAAAACACAATCATTGTTCCAATTTTGCAATTTATCGTAAACGCATGTAATATGACTTGGGGCCTGTCACATCTTATTTTCATTTGTGTGTGAACATTAGGTTGTTAACCTTTTTATTACATTGTCAACATTTTGATAATTTTAGATGAACAAAGCTGAAAGTGCATATCTGTTAATAAGATTATTCTTTATTTGGTTTATTTTTATGGAAAAAGAAATCTTTATTGAGAATCCATTGAAAAAATATCTTGCCAATGCAAAACTATAACTTTCTGGGAATGGAATGAGTGTGGTTTTTTATTTAACTGTAAGGCCTGAATTCTGATACTGAGGTTAACTTAAAGGGGTACTATTATGAAAATACAAGTTGATCTGTGTTGATGTGATATACCCTTATCAATACCCTTTTCAGTGAAAGAGAGTCCAAATGTGTTTCATATATTTATTAATATTTTCATTTCAATTTTATGTTGGCTTAGTAGGGAACGCCCCTAAAAATTTCTTTCACATGTCAATCCTGTTGTGACATCACAAGAGTCAAGTTTGTTCACCTTTCTAGATCATGTTCAGAGCTGGTTCTGTAAATAACAAAAGGAAATATGTGGATCAATGCAGGGATTTCAATTCAGGTAATTGCGCATTCCAATTCCCTTTCATTGATCCACATATTTCCTTTTGTTATTTACAGAACCAGCTCTGAAACATGATCTAGAAAGGTGAACAAACTAGACTCTTGTGATGTCACAACAGGATTGACATTTGAAAGAAATTTTTAGGGGCGTTCCCTACTAAGCCAACATAAAAATGAAGAAAAAATATTATAAAATATATGAAACACATTTGGGCCCTCTTTCACTGAAAAGGGTATTGATAATGGTATAATACATCAATACAGATCAACTTGTATTTTCATAATAGTGGACCTTTAACTTCGACTGGCTATTGTCAGTTGGCCTGGGTCTTTTGAAAAGTTTAACTAATGATCTAGATGACAATGGCTTAGACCTGCCTGGGTTAAGTTAAATCACTGTTGGAATACAGGTCCAAATGATTATTAAAGGGGAACTTCACCCTAACATTGATGTGTTGTCAGTAAATGAAGAAAAATAAGATGAAAAAACTGAAAATTTGAGCAAAATTAGATGATTGGCTAGGAATTTTCCAAGTTTGCTTATCTACCACTAATGGGCATCCTTGTATTGGCAATTTTGGCATAATATGATGTTATACATGGACAACTCCTCAAGAAGCTAGTACATAAATTTATTAGAAATGGATCAATGTCATATATCAAATGAGGAATTACCACCATTTTTTCTGGAACGATTGGAGAATTGATTTTATATTGTACAAAAAAAGTTTTAAAGATTGTCTACTTTTTTTTTTTTTTTACAAAAAGGGTAACATTCAAATTTCTGGGTAAAAAGTTAATGGAGAGTTATCCATGTTAGCAGCCATTTTGTGCCTGTAGGTTGCCAACTGAAGGAGCTATGAAAATATATAACTTTTGAATGGATCATCCGGTTTTGCTAAAATTTCAGGTCTGATCATTGTATTTTTCTTAATCCGCTAACAGTACATTCAAGTCTTGGGTTGATTCCCTTTTAATGTAAACAAGGTAGGAAATTGAACATTTGTAAGAATACAGCAATAATGCATTGAATAAAAGCATCAATTTAATATATATCTGGAACAAGTGAAACGCCGCCTGGCAGTCTCGCCTGCATTGCGCGATTTGTAAATTATAGCAATATGCTTTTGACTTTAATATTTCTATAGAGATGGTTCAAGTTTGATGAATATTGTACAAGGAATTTTGAAATAAGAGCCAAGGTTAAGTTTTCAGTTTAAGATTTTGGAAATTTGACCTCAGATGACCTTTGACCTAGAAAATGACNGACTTCACAATGAATTATAGTAAGTATGGAAAAATGTTGATATCTATGTTCATGAACTCATTAATTCAAAGGTTTTCTCAAAACACAATCATTGTTCCAATTTTGCAATTTATCGTAAACGCATGTAATATGACTTGGGGCCTGTCACATCTTATTTTCATTTGTGTGTGAACATTAGATTGTTAACCTTTTTATTACATTGTCAACATTTTGATATAATTTTAGATGAACAAAGCTGAAAGTGCATATATGTTAATAAGATTATTTTTTTTATTTGGTTTATTTTTTTATGGAAAAGGAAATCTTTATTGAGAATCCACATAAAAAATATCTTGCCAATGCAAAACTATAACTTTCTGGGAATGGAATGATTATGGTTTTTAGTTTAACTGAAAGGCCTGAATTCCGATACCAAGGTTCAACTTAACTTAGACTGAGCTATTGTCATTTGGCCTGGGTCTATTGAAAAGTTAAACCAAGGATCAAAATGACCATGGCTTAGACCTGCCTGGGTTAAGTTAAATCACTGTTGGAATACAGGTCCAAATGATTATTAAAGGGGAACTTCACCCTAACATTGATATGTTGTCAGTAAATTGATGTGTTGTCAGTAAATGAATGAAAATTTGAGCAAAATCAGATTATTGGTTAGGAGTTTTCAAAGTTTGCTTATCTACCACTAATAGGCATCCTTGAATTGGCAACTTTGGCATAATATGATGTTATACATGGAGAACTCCTCAAGAACTTAGTACATGAATTTATTAAAAATGGATCAATGCCATTTATTAATTGAGGAATTACCACCATTTTTTCTGGAATGATTAGAGAATTAATATTATACTTGAACAAAAAAAAGTTTTAAAAATTGTCTATTTTTTTTTACAAAAAAGGTAAAATTCAAATTTCTGGGTAAAAGGTTAATGGAGAGTTATCCATGTTAGCAGTCATTTTGTGCCTGTCGATTGCCAACTGAAGGAGCTATAAAAATGTAAAACTTTTGAATGGATCATACAATTTTGCTAAAATTTCATTGTATATTTCTCAATCTGCTAACAGTACATTCAAGTCTTGGGTTGATTCCCTTTGATTAATGTAAACAAGGAAAGAAATTGAACATTTGTAAGAATACAGCAATAATGCATTGAATAAAAGCATCAATTTAATATATATCTGGAACAAACTGTACTATATTTCCATCTTTTTCAAACTTCTTTGTCATGTAAAATGCAATGATTTGCATAATGCTATTCACAGGAAATTATACAAGCCACATCTTTCACATCTGACCTACAATTTATCTTCAAATTATGCTGCTTTGGAACCTCAAAGTGGGGCTTGCTAATGAAGAAAGGCTTATGTACGCTACACCAACTCCCCTATCCAGTTGTATTGGAGTGTTGAACTTCGCGAAACGATTGTACAAAGTATGATCAACCTTGCCTACGTCAAATCTAATTAAAGGACTAAAAAAAAAATAGCCTCAACTTCCATTATGTTGGTAAAAACAACAAATTAGAAAGAGAAGACAACTTGAAAAGACCATTGACGAAGGCAAATATTTGATTTATGCGAGGCCAACTTGGGTAACGTTGAATGTATTAAAAAAAAAAGATAATAAGAATTAGGATATCTTCATTAGTCTACTGTTGATATAAAAGTCTTACATTTACCTTTCCTTTCATTTGCTGAAACAGTTAGAAAATCTACTTATATGATTTAATAATATCACTTGCAATGATGTGAAAAAACAATAGAAATTATGAAGTTGAAAAGGAGAAATAAGATACACAAGAAATGAATAGCGATATCAAATGATTTTTTGTTCTCGTTATTTAAGGACATTACTACCAGTACATTTGCTAACTGAAGAGATTGAAAATCCCAATGTGGTTAGGGTTAAAGAGGGAAATTAGAAAATTAGCATCAATTATACAGTTTGGGGATCATTCTGGCAGTGTATTTACCCTGAGCTGCAATATGTTTTTGATGATTATACAACATATTCCAAAATCGGACTTAGCAATGTAAACCAGTGGAATCGGAAGACAAAGACATTTATTGACAAGTACACTGGTGTTTTAATAATACATAAATACATTTTTACTTAGTGGTTTTAGTGCGATGTTGGTTACACAAAATGATCCTTACAGATTTTAGCAGGCACGTAAGAAAATGCAGAAATTAACACGAAAGGTGTGCATATCAGCAAGAAATATCAACTTGCTTTGATTTATTCAATCATAAGTGTTCTTACTGGTGACCATGAAGGTAGTTATTATGAGCAGTACACAAATTGTGTTATGTAGTACTACTTACACAAATTGTGCTGTCATTGTAGTACTACTAGTATAGAATCTATTCAAAACCAATTAAAAGATAATACAAATTATAATCTATTTCTTTGAATCAAATATAACAAGTATTCTGTGAAGCCTTACCGCATGTAAAAAACAACAACAATTGTCACCCTAGTACTCATATTTTCCTTTATAAGTATATACAATGTTAAATAAACTTTATTCTCAAAAATAGAATTTTAGCATTTTTCTTTCAAATTAAGGTATATTTATTGCAATTTTAAATCATATTAAAGAATCACATTTTTTTTTTACAGTTACACACCATAAACTTTCTTTTCTATTTACACAATTCACCTCTGACTTTGTAATATTACAAATATTATCATTTGGATTGACTCACAGATTGTTATTGCTTTTCAGTATTTACAATTTGTTAAATAATTGAATATGCAATGAAGCTTGTAACAAAATTGACATAATAATTTTGCATTAATTGTTGAATGTTATAATTTTCTTTGAAATTATTCCACAATTACATCCAAATTACCCTCTTAAAAAAGCTACTCTGGTTGAAATATACTTTTTGATCAGAAGAAAAAGAATCAGTGAAATTGGTTGAAACGTTTACATCAGACATTAAATAATACAGGAGAAATGTTTCTATATAGTGCAAAGACTTTAAGTTTGGATATATTCAAATCTGAGACCCTTTGCATGAAGCCAAACATTTCTTGACATTTTTTAAGATGCCATAAACACAAAATTCATTGAAATAGGGCCCATAATTCTAATGCACTTGCCTAATAAATGAATTGACTCCAAATAAGCTGGTTTACTAGTAATAGTAGATTAGAATATATGCACAGTGCTTGCAAACAAGTGTGTTTACTTGGTATTGCTTGATAGACTAAAATGCTTGAAATCCAGTTTGCTGACATTACTCGTTGCTGTCGAAAAAGCCTCAGGCAAGTTTTCGAGTTTTCAAGAAAAACCTGTGTCTACAGAGTATGCATAAAAATTTGCGTCTATTAGTAAACCCACCTATTAATGCAGACTATCAGTAATGAATGATACTATGTAGATTTTCAAACATTTGAGAAATAAAAACATCCTCGCATAATAGATGAACATTTATCATCTCTAACTTCACAGCAATATTGCAAAGTGTATCCTTGTGCAGAAATTAATAATGGCCTATCAATTCAGGAATCAATGTAACAATACCACTTTATTCTTAATTATGTACACATCGTTAAAGGATTGGTTCACCTAGCGTAATCACATTTTAAGAGAGGAAATGTGCATGGTTTTTGCTTGGTTGGACAAAGTAAAAATATTTTCCCATCAGGCAATACTAACATAAGCTATTTACATTTTAACTATTGAAATTTTGACATACATTTACTAGTCATCGGCTGGCTGTATATTTTGTGTTGGGGCGAACATGAAAACAAATTTGAGTGCATCACAAAAGTAGTCTATTGTGCTATTTACTTTCTGAAATAGTAGATATTGTTATGGAGATGAAGAACATGATTCAAAGTCATTTTCAATGGATGACTGAGTATCAGTAACAGAATCACAAGCACTGCTCCCTTTGATGTCATCAACAGATGGTCCAGTGTTACTAGATGATTGTATACACAATGAGTGTACAGATTCTCGTATTCCTTTGACTTTAGGCTGAGGCAATGGTTCTCCAATCAATGTACACTGGACAGAGATATCACATAGAACCTTCACTTGCTTGGATTCTACTGCTGTATCTATTGAAGTAGATGTGGGAACACTAGATTGCGATTTCACAGGATCCTGATCAGTAATAGTTGTAGTTGTGCTGATGATGTTTCTCTGATGTATGAGGTTTGTTCGAATGCCACCAGTCTCATGTCCGAGCTGTTTCTCACCATGCATGATTTTAGACATCTTTCCTGATTGCTTCGGTTGGGATTCATCACCAGATCCTTCTGTTTGAGAAGAACTAATGTTACAACTCTCAAGATCTTCCTCATGTGTAGCTTTCAAATCAATATCTTGAGCACCATCTTGCTGCTTTGTTCCCATGTCCTTATTTTCAGGATTTCTCTTGCTGCTTGATAAGAGAGTTTTCAATTCTTGCACTGGACATGTATCTTCAATAACCAGCAGAGTTGTGTCTGTTTGGGATTGTGTGCTGTTATCAGACAGCGTTTCTATAGTTCTCTTCTCACTCATCTGAATCAAATGATCACTCTTCTTCATATCATCTGTAATGAAATTGATTTGAATGAATAAAAAAAATAAGAAAATGAGTTAAACCAGTTTTTGATACCAGGATTTGAAAAAATACATGCTAAATAGAAAACAAATTCCATAACTATTGTTTGATCAATATTAAAATCTGGTTTCAATAATGTATACCCACTGTATTTATGTCTTGACACTTTTGTTCCTGGCTAATTTGCACAAAAATGTTCAAAATTTTGTTCAACAATTACACAAATTCTTGGGCCTAACTCATCAAGTTAAAATGCAGTTTATAAGATACCATATCAAGTACAAAACGTTTCAACCCTTCAATGCCAAAGTGGAGGTAAAATTTAATCATTTCATGAAAGTGTGATATGATGTATCGAATGAGACTCCTTACCTGCAGGTGCTGCCATGTTCTCCTTGCACAGTTGTCTGTCTAAAGCCAAAACCTATGAAAGTGGTGTAAAAAATTAAGGACTTTTTTTTTAGGGGGGGGGGGATTTGCAAACAATACAGTCTATTTCTACAACACACATCAATGCAAATGATACATGATTGTACTTGTTGCTTATTGGATTTTGTTGTTTATTACCCCCGATATTATTAGTTATATTCTAATTAGTCTTACCTCTGTCCATGAAACAAATCTCCCCCAAAATAGATAACAACCGTTAAAACATTTTAAACCCATCTATCATACATCGAACTGAAGTGAGCCTTGGTTAAGTCACCCTTGCAAAAGTTAACTTATCACTTTACCATAACTTGATGGGAAGTGAAAGTCCTGTTTTTTCCATAGTGGGGCTATGGCAACTCAAGGCAATTACCATGGTGCCCTCTTTGCTTCCCTGGTGCCCACTTTTGATTTCCTATAGCTTTCTATTGTTTTGTTTCTATTACCTTCAGTAGAAAAGTACCCATAATCAACATTGCCTTACAAATATGTGATTTCCTGATGAAATTCTGTTATATTGAGCCCAACCAAAGACTTTGCTTAGATAACCTTGAAAATTTTCCAACCATGGGGACAAAGTTTCTTAGTCCTAAAACATTTTTATTTTTAATATTCGCTGCAAAATCTAGTGTCCATATAAGTCAATGTAATATCCTAAGTCAACAAAACAGTGACAGTTAAGTGTAAAGTTTATCCGCACTTTCATTATTTGCTCATCCTTTCTGGCTACCCCACCACCTTAACAGTGGAAACTTACCTCATCAAGCATTTGCTGTGCTGTGGCAGGAACAAACTTGATCATTTTTTCATCTAGTCTGTGAAGTTGAGAGTGGGAAAGGACGTGAAACATGTATTACATTTTAAAATTTTAGAGAACAAAATATCAACCGTTTCACTGGCTTCTGAATATGGATTTGATTGAAATTGTAAAGGTTTTTATACAGAAGGCTGTGTATAGCCAAATCAGTTTGGCTAAGAAAATTTTTACACTGACATGGCATAGTGCATATAGATACAGCTAATGTGCATGGCCAATTGCTCCCCAAGGATTCTTTTATTGTATAAGCTGACATTTTTGCTGGGGTTTATTTTTGTGAATTTCACAACCATCCAGGTTTATTACATTTGTGTATGTTAAAATTACCATAACCTTAATTTAAAAAATTTGTTCAATGTTGCAGCAATTAATGATAAACTACATGAATCCTCGACCTCGCATGGTCAAAATTTATGCCTCCGCCATCACGCAATCAGAAAGATATGTACGACTTGTTTGTTCCTTGCCATCAGAAATCAAAAACATTTTACAAATTTTGGGCATTGCAACCTTTGACCCTGTGAACCAAAATCTCTTCAGTTCTTCCTCACATCCTTATACATACTTGAGCTACACACTGCAAGTTTGAAAGAAATTGGTTCAATTTTTCTGTTATACATCATAACAATAATGAACTTTATCGGGTAGTTTTGTACAAGTTTTTCTGCCCGGTGACCTTTGACCCATTGAACCCAAAATCTAATCAGTTCATCCTCACATGCTTATACATACTTGAGCCAAGTTTGGTCAAAATCTGTCTAGCGGTTCTGAACTTATCGCGGTAACAAGGTCCGGACGGACAGAAGGACGGACAACCCGAAAACATAATGCCTCTGGCACCACCTTACGGTGGCGGAGGCATAAAAAATCACATATAAGAAAGAAAAGAACCATAAAACTCACTGAATTTCTGGAGCACTCCCTTCTGCCTCACTTTTTCTCACTGCTGGAACATCTGCAGAATTTTTACAGAATGACAAAGGAGTTGTTTGACATTTAGAATGAAATAGTACTTTGAATGGAGTATGTACACCATAAATAGTAATGGGAATTAAGACTAAAATTTATTGTCTTGTCAAAATAGGATTACTTTTGTGTAATAAAAATATCTTGAACATTTTAATACAGGTTTACTTAAAAAATAATCCAAAATCTGTCTTTCCAATTCCCATGACTTTTATCAACCCCTACCTTTTCGTTAGATTGTAAGCCTTTAGTCAATTATCTGTTTTAGAAAACCCAAATTCTTGTTTATAGATTATAAAATGTATTAAATTCAAGTGACTTACCATGCACAAACTCAAGCCAGTTGACAGAGGACACATCAGTGTCTGTTGGAAGATCCATCTCGGGGGAATCATCTGTGCTACTGCAATTATCACTCACACTAGATTCCACATCACTGATCATGCTGCCTTCTTCATCACCATCAGTACAAGATGCATTCTTGTTAACCAACAGAGTCACATCGTCATCCTTGATCTCTATCAGTGTTGGAGAATGCTGCATCTCTGTATGAACCTTCATCGCATCTACTTGCTTTTCATCACCAGTACCCTTACAAATTTGCTTTGTTTGATGGGAAGACAGATTCATGATGTTAACATATTGTTTGTTTTGAGCTGATACCTGCCTCCTCAGGAATTTATTGCCCGTACTTTGATCCCAGTGCACATTTTTCACTTGATCATGACCTTCACTAGTGATACATGTGGAACTTGTCAACTCTCGTGTGTTGTTTAGCCTCCTATCATCATTAACATCTTCAAAGCCCCTTTCATTATTCTGAGATAACGGATCCTTCTTAGTATTAGGTTTTTGGTCTGATGTTGAGTCTTGCAGTTGGCTAATCTATGGTATAAAATGAGAAAAGAAATCCCTAAGGTAACTCATTAGACCAGATTTGGCACAAAGATGCAAGAGCTACTTATGTATTCATGAAATGATTATGTAATTTTTGTTGGGGGGGGGGGGTCTATAAATTTCTTTATTGTATCCTGAGGAAATGGAAATCAATAATATGTATGAAATAAGATTCTCATGTTCAATCGATTTTCTATTCATGAAAACACCCAAATGCTATAAATTTAGATATTATGAATATGAGATATTATCTAATGTCGTAGCACAAATAGAAGTGAACTGTTATTCAGAATTTAATTGGAAAAATCATTTAGATTTACGAATACATACCTTAGCACGTTCAGTCATAAGATATGTCTTGTTATCTTCAGGAGATGTGAAACTAGTACTCTCATGGCATGCTAGATCCCTGCTCCCTTTCATACTTCTACTTTCATGCATGGATCTGTGTGTCTTCCTAGCAGAATGAATCTGACTCTGTGGTTGATCATCAACTGGAATTCCTTTCCTAGACTTCTTTGTATGAAGCTGGTCTCTGGGCATGGTAGGATTGAATGTCTGTTTAGATGCTACACCTTGAAATTGGGGTGAATGTCTGGGCTGGTGATTTGTAATGATGGCTGCAGGTTGCAGATGACTTTCATGAAGACAATCTCCTCCTGTCTTGTTTGAATATTGCTCATGTACATGCCCTGATGAATATTCAATAGGATATTCTATTTTGTGACAGTCCTTGAAGGAGCTCAGAGTGGAATCTGGAACTGTCAACAGAGGTTGTTCTTCGCTTGCTGCTTGCAAAGTCCACTGTGATAAGGGAACATCATGCGACTGCACTGACTCTGAATAGGACTGAGAAGACATCTGTGAGTTAACGAGAATGTGTGAGAGAGGAAATTATTGTCAGTTGTATATTGAGAAGCACCATGTCATTGATTCAGCACATTTTTTCACTAGTTTGAAACTTTAATCACATCCAACGTCTTAAATCCCTTTGAGCATATTGTTAGTATGCATACCAATTTATCTCTGCTTTTTCATCGCATCTTCCAATAAATAGTGTAGCAGCATGATAGGACTCATTAAATGCTGGAACATAAGACCAAAAATGTCATTGTCATTTACCCCCTTAACGTTAAAATTGTTGTAACAATTGCTAAATATGAAGGACTTGATAAAGTTCCTTATAACTCACCCACTTAGTTCCTGTATTTGGATAATCCCAATCTTCATTGTCCGTTGAAGGAACAGTTGCTTCATCTGTGTCTTCCATTATAGTTGATAAATCCGACCTGTATTTTATATAAAGAAGACTGCTTTAGTTTTATGTAACAATACTTCATAGTCCAGAAATGATTAAAAATAAGAGTCTACCCAAGACTAATTATTTTTTTTAACAGGAGCGGAAAACTTTGGTGAGCAAATCCAAAAAAAAGAAAGAGCGAGTAAAGTTTTTAAAAATGTATGAATTTCCAATGATTTGAAAACACAGGCAAATCAGTGATAATTTTCGGACATGTTGGTAATTTGATGATGTCATGGGTGCACTAATAGTCATCATGTCATTTATATTTATAGTACAGTGGAACCTCATTATAAAGAGGTCGGATATAGCGAGATACCTGTTAAACAAGATGATTTTATTGGTCCCAGCTCCTTGTAGATCTTTGTTTTTTGTACCCTGATATAGTGAGGAACCTGATGTAACAAGGTAATTTTCATGGTCCCAGGGACCTCGTTATAAAGAGGCTTCACTGTACAAAATTCATCATCTCTACAGCAAGAGACAAAGTTTGTATTAATGTAAGCATGCAATATACAGGATCTACATATCTATCATGAAGATATCCTATAGCTTTCGTTAAGAGAAAATCATATTTTGAGGGAAAAGGTAAAATTTTTTGTAATATTGATGTGAATATGATAAATGGTCAACTTTGCATCTACAGGGTATGATGTCATCAATTGCCAATTTGTCTAAATATTTAAACAATAATAACTTTTGTACTAATTGTCAAATTTTCCTCAAATTCGGTTTTTTTTTCTGTTCATCTGTTTTATCTGCTCCTTGTAAAGAAATATCATTTTGGGGTAGACACTTGGATTAAACTTGTTGCAGATTAAATTTGTGCAGATGGAGTATGCTGACTCAAACGTGAGATTCAGAATTTGTAGGAATATCTTGCACAATTAAGCACAAAGGACCCTATTCAAAAATACAAGAATTGTTTTGAGAATTGTACTCACATTACACTGATACTACTAGCTGGAGTTTTACCACCCCAGTAATCACTATCATCTAAAGCCCTCATCTGCTCTCTAGAGCTATCAAGCAGAAGCTTCTCTGCAGTAGATGGACTATGCAAAGGAGGCTCTCTCTTCACAGAAATACTACTGATGTCCTCCTCTGAATCCAATGTGACATTGTGTCTACTTGGTCTCCTCTTCTTGTGCCAAAAGTTAGCTGGAGTGGATGTCCAAAATTCTGGCTGCTCCCTTTCACCACCATGCTGCAATCACAAATAAATACACAGCTAAAATAAAAATGCATGATTAACTTTAAGTCAATAGACAGGTTTACTAAGAAGATGCAGATTTGATATTTATGCAACAGCGGTTGAACCTGACAAACTAAAAGCTTGCCTTAGGCTTGTCTTATGTACTAATAGTTACAAACAAAGTATGAAAACTGATTCCAAGTATTGTAGTTAAATTTTTACCAACAGGACTCATTTAATTGGCAAGAAATGTGGATAAATTTGAATCTATTAGTAAACTGGTCTACCAAAAGTGTTGTAGGATTGCAGAAATAAGGAATAGTCAAAAAGGAAATACCGTGCTATTTGGATAACCGTAGCAAACAACCGTCTTGTTGTTGGTGTACTAATGCACATCTAACAGACGGCTAAGTTTCAGCTGGTAATGATAATGTCAGTGCTTTGAACAGTTACAATGTTAGCAGGTAAAGCATGATATAAGAACCCATGAATATCAACAATCATGGAAAACCTGTGTTATTTATTTACTTCATAGAAGTCAAATTTCATCAAAGTCAAACAAATCTATATGGTCCCAATTTTTTCAATTTTGGTAGTGTGACCTGTACTTACAATCAAACTCTCTATATACAACACTCAATCCATTAGCTGTTCTTTAGCATTTCATTAGAATTCTATATGAACACATTCTAGGCAACTAAAAATTCAAAATTATTTTGGAAAGCTGTACTTATTAGGCAATGACAAGCAATTCATTTACTTTGGTACAGCGTACATGTTCTCATAAAATCATGCTTAAATCTGATGAACAATAGATACAAATCACCTACTATTTTATGGAGATCTTGATTGATGCAGTCAGTTCCGATCACAGAAAATGCATTGTCATCTGTAATGGATGACAAGGTGTGCCTTCTTGAAGATGGATTAAACTGTGCAGAGCTTGCGCTTTTCTGAGGACTGGAAGAAAAAGGTACACATAAACAGAATAAAATTTATGTATCTTCGTTTTCATGATAAACATTTGTTCTAAATACTGCCATGCAATTTATAAAAGAGTGGAAACATTTCAAATATTGACAGCACTCAAAATTATAAACTATTTAGAAATATATTATAATATAACATTAAGAGGTAGCCAACAATAACTTTGCATCTGGAAATAGTCATATCATTTTAATCATAAGCCAAGAAAAAAAATCAAAAACTGGGTGAAGTGTAGAAAACAGTACAGATCAGTTTTTGCAAAAGAAAAACTAAAACTAAACTAAAACTTGAGTCGTTGATACATGATTAGTGGACCATGATTAATCTGATTTCTTCCAGTATTAGTTCATGGTTATGAAACTACTTTCATTGCAAGAAGATTTACATGCTATCTTCAGTAGATATGAACATATGCACCTTGGTTTGCTTAGATCAAGTGCTGATGGTTTTAACTCAGGAGAAGCATCAGGAATGTTCACAAACTTCTGTCTAAATAGGCCTCTTGACTTGTCCAGGTCAACACGGTTAATACGGCTACTACTTCGTATACCACTACCTGCGATAGAATAGATGTACTTTTTTAATAAACACCTTGAAAAGTTGTTTGAAAATGGTTTATGCAAATTGAGGCCTTCACCAAGGAAGGTAAATTCACAATACATTTTTATTAATGACCTCATAAAAACTAACACCCACTCCCCTTTCCCCACCAAGATAAGGAATACAATTTTAAGTAATAAAACACTGAATTATACCCAAGGTCAATTACATAAAATACAATAATTGTTATGTTTAATCATGCAACCACAATCGCTAGGAAAGATCTTACCAAGCATTTATATTATAGTTAAGAAAAACTATTGGAAAAAATGGCATTTTCTATCTTTATTCTGCTGAATTGCAATGTTTGTATTTTAGACAATACCAATAGTTTGCTATTGAAAGGTAAACCTTCACAAGAAAAAATCAAGCTAAAATGTAGCTCAAATGGTCCTGCAAAATATGTGTGTCCCAGAATGTAAGTTTGTTTTCCCCTTGAATTTATCAATCAAAATGCTACAGATTTCTATGTTCAAATTTCTTGTTTAAAATAACTCACCATTTTTCTTGAAATGAGCTGCACTGAAATTTGCTGCTTGTAAAGAAATCAGATCCAGACTGACTGCCTGCTTCTGTTTTGACGGACTAGCTGGAATCTCAATTTTCCTCACCTTGCTTGTAAATTTCTTCTTCTCAAAGAAATCCTGTTGAAATTAATTCATGTATTCTTTTAAGATATCATTGGTAGCCTTGTCTGTATTTAATGCCTTGTATTCATTTAATAAGAATTATTTTTTACTCAAGGTACTGTACCTGTTGCATAACATGACCAATTACATTTTTATTTTCACTTGTTATATTTCATTACACATTTTAATGAGGCTTCAGTCCAAAGGTTTACCTTTTTTGGGGTCGTTTTTACCATTTAGGCATCTAAAGTTGGTGGTTAACTTAAGATGCCCAAAAGATAAAAACAACCACCAAGGAGAGTCTAACTTACGGCTAAAAGCCTTCGGACTAATGAGGCTTATTTCTTTTTTGTTGAGAGGTAGCACAGCAAAATTTATGCTCCATCAGCTGTTCCCATGATAATCAATAAAGTTGAAATTTAGAAAATAAATTCTGATTGGAATTTGAGTTAAGTTAGATCACAGATCCAAAGTTAGCTGCCTGAAGTGAAGTCGAGAGTAGTAGACTAGTACCCCATCCTGAAATTTTAACTGTACACAAAGACCCCTAAATCCACAAGAAAGCACAACGTTGAATGAGAGTCAATTCTTCAAGACCTGTTAACTGTTTTACCTGTTGTCGCTTTCTTTCATTCTTGACCTTCAAACGATTTCTGTTAAAAAATCCAAAAGAAACAAATCACAATTAGGCCTACTTCTACTTCTACTTCTACAAAGATACTTAGCAGGATCCATATTAAGTCAGGATATAGTGCTAAGGAAAGTAAGGCATCAGATGAATATTTTCACTGTGGATTATTGTTCATAAGTTTAAGATAAGATTGTTCACCTTCTTCATGATGCATGGTGATGTCAGATTTGCAATATTTCATCGATTTTGTAGAAATTCATATGATGTACGAATTAATAAACAAGGGTTCGGATACAACCACACGCGTGTGGCGGTGTACACAGCCTAAAATAAATAATAATGGGCGAATTAATGTGACTGACACAGTGACAGCGCCACCACAGGCAGCCAGGCATAGCACGGTACGGTACCGTACCGTAAAAATCATTTATTATTGGATCTAGGCCTAGTTGAAACTAATGTTGAAGTAGGCCTAGTTCATCTGTTAATGTCAGTTGGAGAAGGGAAAAATAAGTGTTAAAACTAGTGTCTGATGCCCCATTCATCGAAAAATATTCCTGCTACTTCACTTGACAGAAAAATCTGACTCTCGGAGGGTTTTTTTTAACGATTTCTGACTTTTGGTGGTGCCCCCTCCAGAGATGCGTAGCCAGGCGATAGCCTCAGCGGAGCAAATCCTGATCGAAATAGACCCGTTTTATCGGTCTACTACTTCACTTGCTAGCTGCTCCACAGGCCAGGCATAGGCATAGCCACATTGACCACACCCCTCTCATTTCTCCTAGGCCGGGCTAGGCCGCCTAATTTCCGACAGAGGTGAGAGGAATGAAATAACTAATCTATCTAACTTAACCTGATATAAGCTCTGCCATTCTTGAAAGGCAGACAGAAGAAGAATATATTTTTCGTATTACCTTACGCCTCCCATCCAATTCATTTTGAAGTCCTGAATTGAAGAACACAATCGATGAAACTAAGAAGGAAATTGTCATGTCTACCAAGCTAGGCTAAAAATTGATAACGATAATATCGAAAATCGAATATTAATGATATCGTGATCATTTATGTAATCGCATAGCGCCTGCGCATGCGATACAAGGAGGACTTCCTGTGCGGAAAGTGGCAGTACAGGGGCTGTGAAATTATTGTGTGTGTGGGGGGGGGGGGGGGAGGGGATGATGGGCTGTGTATATATAGGCCAAAGAGCTTTATATTTTAACATTTTGGCGCTAATGCACTTTGGTATCCAGTCTAAGTTAGGGTTAGGTTATAGGGTTTAGGGTTAGGATTTAGGGTTAGAGTTAGTGTTTAGGGTTAGCATTAAGGTTATGGTTAGGGTTAGGTTCTGAGGGTTAGGATTAAGATTAGGCTTAGAATTAGGGTTAAGGTTTGGCTGGATACCAAAGTGCATTAGCGCCAACATTTTTGGTATAGGCATTTTAATACACCCTATGGGATTTCCCGTATCAACTGAAAACAAGTGGGGTTTGTCATCCCCCCCCCCCCCCTGGATCCGCCCTTGCTATTACACATGCGCGCACACCCGGGATTTTGAGACTAGGGTCGATGCTGAGTTGGGCTGACGAATGAATAATATAAACATATTAATAGTGATAATATCGCCCCTTTTGGTGTTCTTTTTACCTCAAATTTTGCGCCACTACTGAGCTCTGACCCGGGGGGGGGGGGGGAGGGGAGGGGAGGGGGTAGGATTGTTACCAACAAGAATAGGCCCATCGCAGATTTCATTTGTCAAACGTTATACCCATATTGAATCATCTAATATGACAGCACCCTTAGAACCAAAAGCAGTATTTTTTTGCTTGCTCTCCGCCTCTCTTTCCATGCGCGGGTTTTTAATTTTCATAAGATATTATTGTTGTGTGGAAAACACGGGTGGTATTTCCGATACGTGACTCTCCAGGAACCATGAAACCAGGGGGCTAATCCCTCCTCCTCACTTTTAGATCATAGCTCCAAGCCACCCTTCCCTAAGCCCCCCCCCCCCCCCCCCCCCCCCCCCC
>BQKZ01001080.1:56223-81118 GCA_036244855.1 Temnopleurus reevesii
GAAAACAAGTCCGATCGAACCTAAATAAAAGACTTTCCCTGATTGGCTGACGATTAACCTTTGACCTCAAAAAGTCGATCGATTATGAATATTCATTATATGCAAATAACGAGAGCGATGTACTTTCTCCTCGCCGTCGTGTGTTGAGGTACCGAGCTCAGTCACCTGAACCTTATGAATATTAATTCGATATATAGAAAGACGACTGTGATTGGCTGATGTTCACACGTGTAAAAATCAATTACGATCGAGAAACCGTCTGTGGTACCCTCTGATTTCACGCGGAAAACACGGATTTTAATTATTTTTTTTTGAAACATTCAAGGTAATCTTAAAGAATATATCTTTTTTAATCGTATTCATTGTTAATCGTTAATCATAGAGACGTAAATTAGCGTATTTTCGTGAGGGTGCGCGGCAGCACCCTTTCTCCCATAGACGCTGTGTATTGTAGGTTCAACAACCTGCACTACACGCTGAATTAGGGCGTTTTCTGACTCTCTGGAGGGGGCACCACCAAAAGGCAGAAATCGTTAAAAAAACCCTCCGAGAGTCAGATTTTTCTGTCTACCACTGTAGTAGACCGGTAAAACGGGTCTTTTTCGATCAGGATTTGCTCCGCTGAAGCTACCACCTGGCTACGCATCCTTCTGGAGGGGGCACCACCAAAGGTCAGAAATCGTTTAAAAACCCCTCCGAGAGTCAGATTTTTCTGTCTACCACTGTAGTAGGTGCAGACACAATGGGTGACTTCAACTTCAAGTACGGTGTTCGGTGTTGGTGTTGGTGTTGAGAGAGCAAAACGGTCTGTAAACCAAGCTCAAACACCGTTGGTCAGTTTACAGTTCAAAGTGATACAGAAACGACCGGAAATACGTCAGAATCTTGCGAGGTCTACCCCAAACACCGACAGACTTCAAGTTTGGTGTTGAGGCTGGTGTTGGTTTTGCTGCANTTTGGTGGCGACCAACATTTGCCGAGGGTATTTTGGGCTTCACCACAGGCGTCTCTAGCGCCGTTAACGGTCTATTGAGGAAGGATGCGTAGCCAGGCGATAGCCTCAGCGGAGCAAATCCTGATCGAAATAGACCCGTTTTATCGGTCTAGTAGCCACTGCACTGGGTGACTTCAACTAGTAGTACGGTGTTCGTTGTTGGTGTTGAGAGACTCGGAGAGCAGATCGGCCCGTGAACCGAGCTCCAACACCGTTGGTCAGTTTACAGAAGCGATACGATCGCTGTATCGATCGCCGAACACCAGCCAGGATACTGAGTGACGTCACTCGCGCTCGCACAAAGCCTCGCGAACAGCACTGCTGATCGACGATAAAATAATTTTCGGTCCGAAATTCTCAAATTAATCTATTCTAATTCATACAAATAGTGTAATCTTTTTAAATATCCAGAAGAAAAAATATTGCCTTCCAAAATAAAGTATTTGGTTTTAGTTTTCACTTGCAAATTTCAATGAATACAAAGTTAAATTAACCACCGACATGTCACTAGTTGTCGTAGCGAAACTGCTACTGTTATGCGAGTGGAAAACAAATTATGCATGATTTCAACACCAACACCAACACCGAGCTTGAAGTCGCAATTTTCGACTGGTGTTGGTGTTGCTACAACACCAACACCAGTGTTCAACACTGTACTTGAAGTCACCCACTGTAGTAGGTGCAGACACAATGACAATGAATGGGTGACTTCAAGCACGGTGTTCGGAGTTGGTGTTGAGAGAGAGCAAAACCGTCCGTAAACCGAGCTCCAACACCGTTGGTCAGTTTACAAAAGTGGTACAGAAACAACCGGAAATACATGTACGTCAGAATCTTGCAAGGTCTACCCCAAACACCGACAGACTTCAACTTCAAGTTTGGTGTTGAGGCTGGTGTTGGTTTTGCTGCAACACCAACATCAGCGTTCAACACCGTACTTGAAGTCACCCAATGTGTTCAGGAAGTTTATTCCACGGTTCAACCACTCTGTTTGAGAAGAAGTGGCCTGCAACTTAGTGCTAGTTTGGTTCTGGAACGTCTTTGAAAAAATTTCTTTGAATGCCTTCTTAGAGTTTCTGGAATAGCATCTCTTTGAAGTAGGTTCGATGCCGCGTCTTGAAAGAATGACAAAAATGCTGGCAAATATGTGCTTCCTAAACCATTCATCAGGACGGAGAACAATCACTGTACCTGTTGCTAGTACTGTAGTAGAATAGCCATTATTCGTTAACAATAACGAAAGTTTTATTGTGATGGTAATTATATTTTCTCAGGTTTTTGCTGAACAAGTACCGCACATGAATAAGCACACAGATTAAGTGAAATTTGGTACCAGCGACCAGAATTTGCAAAAATCAAAACAATGACTTCTACAATCAGAAGTCATCGGAAAACACTTCAATCTGCAGCAAAAAGAGTCCATGTAAATTACAGTTTCTTAGCTATATCTCAATAAATAATACACAGTGAGACTTGTACATGTAGTTTAAGATTATGATCCAAAATTATTATCAATACATCTGCACATTTTTAGTTTATGTACACTTTTACCTTAAGCTTAAATTTACTGCACATCCTGAATTGTTAGATCGGTTGATATCTTAAAATCAGTCCAGTCGTATTTGGCGGCATCGAACCTCGGACATCAAAGGATCGCCCTATGTATTGTTCATCTTTTGAATTAGACCAGGTGTTTCAAATTCATGACTCTGAGTTAGTACGACTCTGAGTTGCCACTCCATTCTTCTGAGATATCCTTGGTCTAACTTAGTCACTCTAACGTTAAGGTCGGAACAATTGCAGAATACCCCACCATTTGGAGAACGAGGTATATACATTTATGTAGTCTACTCTCATAGGCTTAACTGTGTGGTGGGGTGTTCTGCAATTAGGCCTTAAGGTCTGCACTTCTAAAACTAAGTTAAAGTTTCAGCTTTTAAAAAAGTATGAAGTCAATGAATAGCCTATTTAATTTTGGAGTACTTGCAGAATACAACGCAACACACCGAGGGACGTGTAAGAACGAGGCATCTCCATACACATGGCTGGATACAAAAGTTCGACGGCCCACTCGTGGTTGTGTTGTATTCTGCAAATAAGCCTTAATTTTTATGTTATCAGAAATATTCAAGAGTATGTATGAGAAATATCTCTGCAAAATCTAACCAAGAACAGAGAGTGGCATTTTCGATGAAATACACCCTTTAGTTTTTACTTACTTACTTTACTTTAATCCATCGATGCTGGTTGGACTGAGCCTGTTCATTGATCAAAAGGGTATCCTCGGCATTGAAATCATTGAAATCCCCTCTCATTTTTAGCAATCAGACCCTTCTCTGCATCCCAATTCACATTAACTTCAGGAAAAAGAGCGTGTAATGTATATTGCCTATGGGCTATGTACCTGTCAATGATGCACAGAGGAGCATGCTCATACCACACATGTAAATAGGGCCAAAATTTTATGAAATCATAGACTGATAAATCTAGTCCCTTTTGATAAGTGTTTGTTGTACACTTTATTTTAATGTTTCCTGACATCAACTAAATTACACCATACACCATGTCCATGGTGTGTTTCTTTGATGCAGCACCAAGTACTTCCGATGATGTTTACTCATAAAGAAGAAAAATTTCCAATTTTCTGAAATGATAGACCATGCCAGTCCATTCATTAGCTTTCCAGAAGTTACCTTCACAACCTCAACATATCACTGTTTTTGGTTACAACAGCGCTGCATTTATGTGTGAGTTTTCGCACCTTAATCATTTAGAAGAGAGATCCTGTTTTAATTTGCCTAAAATTGTTGGTGGCGAGAATTGAATTCTGATTAGATTTGCGACTGAGAATTTCTTTTCGGCCTGTAGTGTAGAAGTCAGCTCTGGCGGAATGGTATTGTTATCATTCAGGACCCGCCACTTCGTGGCTGCGTCCGCGGGGCTATTTAAAAAGAATATTTTTCATTTTATTATTGGGCATTGAATAATGAAAATATATAGAATTTTTAAAAAATGTGAGCACATCAATGGGTTTCAAAGCACTGAGCTGAAATTAAATCTATCTAAGGGTCAGTCCATGTGGATATAGTACTAATTTGACCTATGAACTATCCCACAATCAAATACTTGAACTTCTTGAAATTTAAAGTCAGCCAAGCAAAAAAAAAAGCGAATTCGGATATCTGGTTGCGGAGATATGGTCCGCCTTTTTTTGTTGCTTTTTTGTACAAAATAGACATGGTCACCGATCTTGTAACGGCTCTAAAGTAACCAGTTCACCAATTTTCAGGAAAGTGAATTTCAACAAAGTCTGAGAAATTGGGGTTTAGATTGATTATTTTTTGGGGTGGATCTGCATGGAGTCACCTCTAAGTAATATTTTCCAAACAGATATCATGAAATTTATTATGACATGTGAATTGTTATTCCATGATACATGATTGCCTTTAATTCCCAATTATTGCTCCTTTGAGTTTGAAAACCATTTTTTTTTAACTTGTTCAACAATTAAATACATGTTACAAAATATTGTGAAATATTTTGCGGACATATTTTGTTATGTGGAGTGCAGATTTGTCAACTAGTGGGAAATACCCTGGCTAGTTTGTAGGATTTTTCAGTGAATATTGATTTTTTTCTTAATAAATAATTAAAAAAAGATATTTGCAGTCTACATTATCATTTTTTTTCATATTGTCATTTTTGTATTTCTAGAGATAAAGATTGTTTCAAAGATTAATGTTTTATAAAAATGCACAAACTAAAATCATTTTTGGGATCCATGTTGGGATAAGGCAAGAATTATTTAATTAAAATCATTTTATCACGCATGTAACATGCATACTTACATATGCATGTGATTGCGACTCAATGAGAGATATGATTCATGTCCATTTGTTTAGAAAAGGTTAGTTGTCATACCAGTAGGATATCATGGAAGTCATAAACAGGAAACAAAACAAAAAAGCTGGTTTTGAAGTTTGTCACAACCTAAGAGGTCTGTGATGTGCCAAAGTTGTAGTAAAGTACACAATTACATTCATTTTTGGCCTGTGAAGCAAATTGGAGATGTTTAAACACAAGGTATTGCTGTGATTGAAATTGAATCTACAAATCACCATTAATGTTTAAATCTTAATTTGATTGGCATATAATGGGCATTATGAACTTATTTTTTTTTTATTTAAACAATAGGGCAGTTTACATAGTACATGTAATAGATTCAAGCCGAAAAAATAGAACATAACATTATAACAATTATTTGAAGCTAAATGTTTAGCGAATTGGCAACTTTACGTGTACACCGTAGGTAACGAGACATGACTGATGATGACGTACATGTATGCTTGTCACTTCTCTACAATTGGCTTAACCTTGTGTTTTGTAATTCTTTAAATCACTATTTGTTGATTAATTATAGTTAATTGCATCAACATTTATGATCACAGAATGCATACACTGTAGCTTCAGAAGATAAGTCCCATATAAAAGATGAAACGAAAGGTTGATTTTAATAAACAATGAATGACAAAATGTTTATCTAAATAAGAGAATGTAAATATATGTATTTCCAATATTACTTCAGTGGCACAGTGGTTTCAATTATGATATATATATGTACATGTACCTGTATATTGATTTATTTTATGAATGTGAAAAGTAACATTTGATTTATTACATTCAGATTCTTGTATTATATATTTTTATAAATCTTATATGTTTATAACTGTTTATTTTTCAATACATTTTCTTCGTTTAGTCATTGTCAATCTAAACTGAGTAAAATATTTATTTGCTGGTCTTATTTACACCACAAATACATATTTCTTAATGAATATATATATATATATATATATATATATATATATAATGTTCATTAGAGTCATATTCATATACAATTTAGTTTCATCTCCGTTACGAAAAATATTTCAAGAAGTTTGATTCATGAATGTATTTATGTATATTTCCAATTAGATCAATTTCTTGAGTAAGAAGAATTATAATTTTTGCATCAAACGCTTAAAAACAGGGCACAGAAACAGTACTAGATGAAAATGTATTAGAATAATCGGAGAGGGATGACTAACATCTATGTCATCACGAAGTGATGTCTCGTGACCTAAAGTTGTAAATTTTCTTTTAAAAAAGATATTCAACTAAATCACTTTTCAATGACTTTCAAATAGTAGTTACATTCTTAGTAATCATCAGATTTAGTTCAAATTTTATTAATCTGTTGGTCTAATTTTTGCACTTACAATCAAAGCAAGATCACCGAGTCTTTGTTTATTTTTTGTTTTTGCAGTACATATATACACATACTTTTGATATGAACATCAAGGGAATGTTTCGACCCCGAATTGTTTTCTGCTTTGAATCAATGTCTTTTGTTACTCACCAAACAATGCAGGCTTGTACTCTTTTGTTATTATGATTGGCATGCATGCTGATTTGAATGTGAATATTAATGCAAATACAACTTAAATGGGTATCCCTTTAGCCTATTCATATTTCCCAACCTCTAAAATAGCCAGTTCTTCATGATTCAAAGTAGTTTCCGATCATAGACTTTTCTGAGTTTCACCATAAAGCTAGGTACTGACCTGTTTACATTATGTGTTTGTTTTGTTTTGTTTCATTTTGTATATTGAATTGTTGTTTACTCAGGAATCTGTTCACGACTCGTCAGATATCTGCAGGTGAAGAAGTGACCAAAGACTCCCTGAAAGAAGACTTTGTGGATCAAGTTCTTAAAGACCAAGAACCCCAGACTATTGTTGTAGTCCTATTGAATAAGGTAGATATGAATAAACAACATGTTTTTTTCTACCACACTTAGGGGGTGTTGTTCAAAAGTTGCAATTAGATGGGAAGTTGCAGTTGATAGGAACGTGCCAATCAAAATCATCGTTTCACGCGCGTCTTGTTAGATGCGCATACAACATGAAAATGCGTGTTACAATTTGCAAAGTTGCAGTTGATTTGCAGTTGATTTTTAGTAACACCCCCTTAGTCCAAATTTGTGTCTTTTCTATATTGCAATCACATACTGCACATGTACATGCCATATTAGGAAAATTTGTCAAACTATCATCTCTATGCATAATGTATGCCCTCATAAGTTTGAATTAAAGCTAGAATGTAAAAATATATTCATTATATCATAAAGAAAGTTAATTTGATGTACTTCAAGACCTTGATGACCTTTGACACTTTGCATGGTCATAGAGTAATTGCTCTCCTATTTGCAGACTTAGCCCAAGTTAGATAGTGGTCAGTCAAATTGTTCAGCTATTTAAAAAGAGCACTATTTTTTAGCACTGTGGTAGGCACAATTTTTTTCTTTTTTAAGTTGTACATGAGATGAAAAATGTAGACTGAAAAATATGAATAGATTGTCACTTTAATGCCTAATCCTTGTTTCAATATCAATCCTATCCTAATATAGTTGAAGCTTGGAGATCTGACTCGCTACAGCAATGCCTATGGTTCTGATAACCAAGGAGGAATCATTCCAAACATCAAGGTAAATAAGGTTTCTTGTCACACTCCATTTATGTGTTCATATATGTATTTTTTCCAATGGCCTTCAAATGGTAACAGGTTAAAGTGGCCCCTGATGACAGACAACCTAAGCTATAAAACCCGATTCTAAAACATATTTCTATACGGACACATACAAGTATATATATATTGGCTATTGCTACATACAGGTGGCTGCTAAAGCAGGTTTGACCGAATATACACCATGCATTTTTTATAATGTAATCATGTGGTTTATATTCTGTGATACTACTGTACTTGGGTGCAAAAATTTATATTTTACAAGTGTTGAACGTTCAATTATTTGATTTTTCATATTCTTAATTTATTTTCTAGACATCGATGGAAAGCTCTGCATCAAGTCTGGTTCTTCCACAGACGGACACAACCAACCTTCTCGATGACCTAATGTCAAAGGTCACGGGAGAGATAACAGAAATTAGCAATCCTGAAGATGTGAAGACTATAGCTGTAGATTCTAGCAAGACCAACCTTCTCATTGTCAGAGTTGAACCAAGGTTTGTTCTTGTAGTGTTATCATACGACTTTGTGCATTTAACAGTTACAAATGCATTAGTAAAACACTATTATTCTATGGGACAGTTGGATAATTTTTCTCATAAAGCATTCCTCTAAGTTTTTTTAAAACATGGCAATTACTTGACATGTTTAGGATGGGTGAATTTCATAATTTTTGACCAAGTTTTCTGAGATTCATTAAAGACTCAAATTTACAGGTAAATTATATGGATTAACCGTTTGCTTTTTAACCCTATTTTAACTGGGCTTTTTCAGACCAAGTTTATACTGGGGGGGGTCAATTTGACCCCCCCTTCAGATCTCGGCCATGGATCGCGCGATCGCCGTGAAATTTTGCACGCGCATAGTGTAGAGTGTAATCTAAATGACTGTATAGTTTAATTTTCTGAAAATTTATGATTTCTATTTTTAATTAATTAATTATGCAAATTTGTGCATGAAATATTATTTTCTGTTCTATTTCACTCATTGAAGCTCCTAGAAAGCTCATTTTTGGTATGAATATTCTCCATATTATTCNGGAAAGCTCTGCATCAAGTCTGGTTCTTCCACAGACGGACACAACCAACCTTCTCGATGACCTAATGTCAAAGGTCACGGGAGAGATAACAGAAATTAGCAATCCTGCAGATGTGAAGACTATAGCTGTAGATTCTAGCAAGACCAACCTTCTCATTGTCAGAGTTGAACCAAGGTTTGTTCTTGCAGTGTTATCATACGACTTTATGCATTTAACAGTTATAAATGCATTAGTAAAACATTATTATTCTATGGGACAGTTGGATAATTTTTCTCATAAAGCATTCCTCTAAGTTTTTTTAAAACATGGCAATTACTTGACATGTTTAGGATGGGTGAATTTCATAATTTTTTTACCAAGTTTTCTGAGATTCAGTAAAGACTCAAATTTACAGGTAGATTCTGTGAATTAACAGTTTGCTTAAACAAGAAATTATAAAGAGGCATAATTTTTGCAGAAATTTAGATATTAGCAGATGAAAGGTTGTGAATATTTAGATGTGACTATACACTTGACCAAAAAAAAAATAATTTCTCTGATTAGTAAAATTTAATTTTTGAGCTACCTGTCCTCATACTACACCAAAAATGCTGATACATATTTTCTCTTTTCAGTGATTCTATGGAGAGCCAACTGAAGGCAGCTGATAAGTATGTGGATGTTCTGATGAAGAAACTCAATGGAAAGACAACACCATCCACTTTCTTCTTTACTGCTGCTCCATCGTCTAAGGTAACATAATGTTTTGATAGCAGTGGTAGCTGCCTTGAGAATAGGCATTCTTTTTAACCACAAATATGAGACTGACTTATTTTTATCAGGACTTGTTATTCTTGTTTTCTTTTTGGTTATTTTGTTTGGTGCGTTTTTGGATTTTAGAATTTATGATGAACTAACCTGCATGTACATTTTGCTGCAGTTTGATCATGCATAATTTCTAGAATCATTCATTATAAGATGCATTTCAAGAAATAGTTTCTCTATTCAATATTAACAAGCACTTGGTAGACAAAGTGTATTGATAATAATAATAATAGATGCAATTTATATAGCGTACATATCCACTCTACTGAGTGCTCAAGGTGCGTTGCATTATTATTACTTTTGGAATCCTTTATTTGAATAATCTATTAGTAATGTTGCTTCTATACATTACATGTGATATTTTGTAAATCCATAAAGATTGTCATTGTGGATGGTTATTATTACACTTTATTTGAATACTTATCTAAGCCTGTCTGTCTTACTTGTTTATATTGTGATAATTTTTATATAATTGTGTCTTTGATATTAGGACTCCTCACATGCTGGTGGGCGTCGCCTTCTTCAGACTACCGATGATGCATCCAAGTTCATATTCACCAATTTCTCAGAAAATGGATGTAAACTGTACTTCTACGCTCAAAGCATCAGTGCACAGTTTGTCAAGAAATCCGACCTGTCAACAAACGCCAGCGTGCCACTCCCTACAACTGGCTGGGTTTCTACAGGATCAGAATGTCTGACTAACGATTCTCTCATGTAAGATATCTTTACGATGCAGAAGATATGATGAAATAGGGCAAAATGAGCCATAATTCAGCAATAGGCTAAATTGATGTACAGTACAGTCCAACCTCATTATAAAGAGAACCGATATAACGAGATCTCCTTATAACAAGGTAGTTTTCCTGGTACAATCTCTTTGTATTTTATTGTATTTTAGCCCTGATATAACAAGGTTTCGATATAAAGAGATGATTTCTCTGGTCCCAAGGACCTCGTTGTAACGAGGTTTGACTGTACAAGTAAAAATTGTTTGCTGCGCTATAAAGCTAAGAATAATTGGATCATCCATTGTTCTCAGCTTATAATGGTTCCAAGTTTTGGACTGTTTTGTTACTTGCTCTGTTAGTGTTTAAGTCCATTTTCTCTTTTTTATCTTTTCTTTTAATTCTAGACATGTATGAATGCAAATTGAATTGACAATTTTTATTTTCTAATAAGATTATAACTCAATGCTTTCAACACAATGCTTTCAAATCCTATAAAGGCACATCCTGTTTTAATCTTTTTTATGTTTACATATATATATATATATGCTGCAATCATTACAGTTGATGGATATGTCTAAATCATATTTCTATTTATTCCACTTGTGTTTATATCCCTATTTACAGTTTCGACTTGGCAATCTCTGGTTTGCAAGGATTGAATGGAACCGACTGGATTGAGAGTGTGTCCTTCAGGTAAGTTTGCAGTCTTGTGTTCAAACGACAATCACTAGACGTGTTCAATTTGTTATCTTTAAAATGTACCTTATTTATTTTAAGATAAAGCGATAAAAACATTTAGATTTCAAGGATAAGAAATTCAATTAAATTTTACTTCGCTTATGATAGTTAGTACAATTAAGCTGACTAAAAGTATTAGGAAGATAATTTGAAAAACTTCCCAAGGATGTTTAATTGCATAATAGTTGTGATTGACTCTAATTTGCAGTTGGTACAGTACCCGTCAGACAACTGTACTGACAATTTTTCACTTAATCCGCACATTATTGGTAAATTATTAAACAGGATGCAAGATTGAATGTTCCAAGCCATGAGCCAATTATAATGAATGTTTCAATTTGCCAAACAATGCAGGTTACTTGCAACTGATAGCAGCTTTCATAAGGGATGTTGTTAAAAAATCATAATTAATGGCAAATTTCATGCGATCAGCCCATGCCTGTTTAATGCATTGTTCATACATGCCTCATAGGAAGTGTAGATTATACACAAACAAAATTTGCAACTGATAGCAACTTCTTAGCACCACCATCTTCAATTTATCCATTTAGACTCATCCACTATTTTTCTCTCCTCTATCAGGCTGGAATTCAACACAACAATCAGAAACTTCTGGTATCCCAGCAAGATGTCCATCACTGCACAGCTAACAGGACAACCCGAGAAGACAAACCAGGTCAACCAGCGTGACATCGACTTGGAGACTCCATTGGGCTGGTCCTATCACTGTGGAGATCTTACCTTTGCCAGTGTGGAGAATGACAATGAGACGATTATTAACATGGTTAATCTTATCTTCAAGGATTTCCAGGTTAGTGTGTTTGCTTTTATGAAACCAGATTATCATGATGTGAAACATCCCATCCATTTAGACGTATCATGATGTATGATAGTGCTCAAAAAGAGTGAAGGGAAATAATTTCTTTATGATTGTGGTATGTTGTATTATGAATAAGCATTTGCTTTGAAAGCGTAAGTTTGAATTCACTAAAAAAAATCACATATTTCTCTAAATTAAAGTGGTTAGAGGTCTGTGAAGAAGATTAAGAACGAGATTGAATGNTTTGATGAATATTTCATGTAAATTGCAATTTTATACGGTAGCCATCTTTCTATGAATTGGCATGACAAGGCTGAATATGATTATAATGCTTGTATAAAGTAAATGAAAGAGATATCTTGGCAATGGTCTATTATTGAATACATATGAACCTGGGCCAATAGGCGGGTTTACTAATAGATGCAAATTTTATGCATACCTCTAACACAAAGGATTCATCGTATTGTAGTCTTATTGTTATCAACCGGCTTATGGAATACCGCGTAACTACGTTAAACGCGCATAAATTTGAATATATAAGTAAACCCGCCTATTCGTCAGTGCAGGTCACTTCATTGGGTCTATGAATTTCCAGCATCTTCGAATAAATAGATTTTAACATTCATTTTATATCCAACTTTTGCATTTGAATTTGAGACAAGTTTATGTTTGATGCTGTCATTTTTTGAGCTGTAGGGTTGTGAGTTTAACCCCTTTTGGATGAATGATTTACAGAAATTATCACCAAAGACAATTGGTGATGTCCAACAATATCCTATGATACTGTATATATCGTCCTGTTAAGTTTGGGAATGCGACTACAACCTTGCCTAAGTCAAAAGTCTTTTCAGGTCATCTTTACTTCTCCCTTTTGTTTCAAATCATCTGTCAAATTTTCTGCAAGTTAATTTTTCTGTCCCAACAGTTTTGACCTATGTAACTTTGTATGCATAAAATTTACTTTGAAACTAATGGCAACAAATATTTTATCAATTTCTTTAATGCAGATTCAGCCATTTGGAGTGAAAGGGGACAAGTTTTCTGAAGCGAATGATTGTATTGGTTACTTCACTCCTGCTATATGGATGGGTATCATGACAGCCTTACTAGTGATTGCTGTCATCGGCTTTGGTGTTGCTATGATGGCCACCGTCAAGGTCATGGATAAGTTTGATGACCCCAAGGGAAAGCAACTTGTCATCAATGTTCCAGAATCCTAGGTTTCATTCATAGCTAGATATCTTTGACATAAAGTACTATGTCCTCCCTTCACTCAAAATTAGAAAGAATGCAAAATTATGTGTTAATTTAGGTTACAGTTTGAAAAATGTAGTATTTGGTATAATATTTGTAATGATAAAGTTTAATCAATGATACAGAATCTAATTCTGGCATTTAATTTATATTTAGCTGTTGATCAAGTACATATAGAGTGAGATAATACAGTGAGATTATGCACTGAAGATTTATCATATTGGCAATTCCATGAAAGTGTCATGTTCTTAAAATATTGAATCTCTTACAACTATTCAGTGAAATTATACATTTATGAAATGGATTGTATCTGTGACACACATATACCAATTTTCAAGGAATTTCATCAAGACATGCACTTGCTGTAAAGGCTATGGCATACTATGTGACTTTCAGTCTTACAACCAATTTTGCAAACACCTAAACTGGTAATATATTTTCTCACAATAGGTACTTGATACTTGAATCTTAATGAAGTATCAAGTACCTCGTATTATAACATGTTTCAGGATTTTCTAAATAATTGGTTTTAAGGTCGTAGGACTGAAAATCGTGTGGTGTGCGGTGGCCTCTCTTGTGACAGACACGACAAAGCCATGGAATTGGCCATATAGATATGTTGAACATATTTGATTCATTGTAGGGAAATACCCTTCTCTCATTTATTACACAGTTTGCTATCTTAAAGACAATTTTATGTGGTGTATAAGATCGATAAATTGGGTTGTGGTATGTACTGAATATTCTTTTAGTGAAGTTTTGACATTTTATGAATAGGCTATATACATATTACTTGTGATGACTTATCATCATTTCTAGTTGAAAATAATATATAAACCACAGATTACATCATCTGTGTTTTCATGAAGTGTTGGTACCCAAAGAGCTTTGTTGCACAAAGTAGAAGAATTCCCGACATGGCAACAATTCAAAGGACATGCTTATGAATTGCATGTTAATCCGATAGGACCCTATTCCAATGAAGTATTGCTCTCTGACTACTGTCACTTGGTGAAAACATTGACTGATAATGGTCAGGGTTTCCACTCTACCTTGAAAACATATTTCTCTTTTTCCATTCAAAGTAAAGACTTAAAAATGCGTCGATTAGCAAAATTGACAGAGATTCCTTTAGAGAAAAAAATCTTGGAAATGTGTTCTCCTCAAATAGTGGGAACCCTGACATTAACAATATTGTTTTTATTAAAGTTAAGATGACATAGTGATTCTGAAAAAAAAACAGGGAAATCTGTTCTCCTAAAGTAGTAGGAACCCCTAGACAGGTTAGACCAAAAAAGTGAGATAACGATTATAAGCTAGGTTTCTAAATCAATCTGTTTTAATTTTAGAAACAACAATTAGACAATAAATTAAATGATAAATTAACTACATGAATATACAGTACAGACAAAATTAAGCTCAGTAAATTGCAGCAAATACATATTAGCATAAGTGTCATTAATTCTGATCTACATACATTTAACAATAACTTATTATGAATTTAGATGCATTGATAACCATATTTGTTTATATATTTAATGCCCTTGCCATCTAGAATTCACACTTTCATATAAAGTTCATTAAACCTGGCAGTGGCAGTATAATTTTTCTGAATTTGACAAACCAGCAGGAGGCTGTTATGGACAAAATAGTTACTTCTATGATATGAAACAAATGTGTATGATGCCTGCTTTGCAGAATTGATTTGCAAATTTTCTTGTCTCGATGATAGTTCCATGCAACACCATTGTTTGATGGACATAAAGGGAAGATAATAGAGGGGGCATACCCTGTTGTATGAATTATGATTCAAAGAAGGGGCTTGCATAACAAAAAGGTGAATGTTTGTGCATCTGCTTATTGGTAGTATATTTTCTTTTATTTAGATGTGTTGTGATATCGAGGTTTTGACTCTCGCCGTTTAACAAGAGGGAATGGTCCCTATAGCAGTAGATTTCTTCAGCAAGAAAATCATCCACCTTAGGCATCCACTCGTAGGTAGGATGGAAAAAAAATCCTTGGAATGTGAGTGAACAGCGCCATAAGGTGGACATGTGCACTGTATAAGAAGCCACCATTATTATTTTCGAATAATTCTATTCGCCTTTTTGGTCAGTCATGTTGTAACTTTGAACCCCGTTCATACTTCAGAACGGTTGGCATCTATGTTCTACTTTGTTCGAAACAGACAGACGTGTCCGCTTGTGATTAATTAACTTTTGTACATCAGAGTGAAAGCTAAATTGTGCAATAATGTGTAATAATTGTTGTCACTTGATACAGGCAAATCAATGTTAAAAATCCCTGTTATCAGATTTCAATAATAAACTCTTTTCTGGATAATATCACTAGATGTGTGTTGAGCCTTTTTTGGATTTTTTTTTTTGCTGCACTAGTCCTGCAGCTGTTGGGTAACATTTTTTGCCTTTAAAAACTGGTGGCAAAACAGTATAGGCAATAGATCCCTGGTACACAATTTAACATGAGGTTAATTTTGCCTCAAAATATGGTTAACTTTAAATCTTACAATACTAGTAGGTGACATTAATGAAAATAAGGATATTATTTAACATATAACATACAAATAACTTGGCCTCAAGCTCATAGAATATAAAACATCTTCATTTAAAAAATGTAAATAATGCTTTTGGAGAACTTTGTTCCGTCAAAATTGCACACAATACTGCATAATTCAGGGAAATGGTTTGGACATTTTTAAAGTGCAAGATTATACAATATACAGCATTATAAATAAATCTAATCTCTTAATTGTCTAGTAAGAAAAGATTTCAGATGTGTGCACAAAACAATATACTGCAGCATAGATTCCTACATATCTAGAATTCACAATCTAATAACGAAAGATAATGGCCTATCCGTGAATACTTCTATGAACGTGTATTTATGAAGATGAATCTGACACCACATTACGGTAATGGAGGTATAATAACAGAGGATCAATAAATGTAATATAAGTATCAACTTCTAAAGTGATGTACATCACGATTAATACATTTTTCTTAATTTCAATATTCAGAGACAAATTTTCCACCATTCTCTTTGATATTCAAAGGAATATAACATTGAACAGTGCCCTCCCTGTGAGCAGGAGGGACAAAGGGTTTGGACAAAGACAATAAGTTCAAATGCAGCATTCACAAGAACTAGATACACACCTACATTTCCTGTACAACAATTATTGCACATGTTCAGTGAATAAACAGCGAAGTTATTTTCTTTTGTGATCATGAAGCTATTTTGAAGACTTGAATGAAGTTATTTGCTTTATCTAATTCCTTTGCCCCTTCTGCTCACAGTGCATATTTCTAAAACCATTATATAGTGCATAGGAGTGCACGGGAAACATGTCCAACATTCTGGGGAATTATTGCGATTGACATCTGCCAGTCTATCATGAGAGAGATGGTTATAGACGCCATTTCATACTTGTTGATGACAAACTTCTGTAACGTATGTCATTGCACCTCCACAGTAAAAACAAAACAGAATGATACTTTTGTTCAAACAATCTCTTCTCCTGACTGGTTCTACTACATGCATAATAAAGTTCTGATTATTACCCGTTTCTCTAATTCATGCACACGCAGAATGCATGCCCTTGTCTAAATTAACCAGAATATGGACATACTACTAGGTACCCATCCACGGGTGTAGTGCATGAATTTCTTTAAGGAAAGTGATGTCATGGGTGTAACTCTGCATCTCTCTGTTAGAAAGTCGGAAGTCGATACCACTACACCAATCACTTCCATAAAAAGAGCATTATATCTGCCATGTATTACATTGATGAGGCTTAATGGTACAACTGTTATTGTTGCTCTCTGCATTGATTACACCAACATCTATGGTGACCCTCTTATAAAGTCTGAGAATAAAAATAGGACGCTGGCAAATAAGTGGTGACATTCCTTGTACTAATAAGCCATTCGTTGGAGGTACAAATTCAATATCTGATGATAAATAACTAGTGGTTAAGACACCTGTCTAGCCATCAGGAGATCATGGGTTCGATTCCTACCGGAGTGTGTCTGTGATTATTTTCTCACACCATCTAAAAAATGCACTGTCAATCGATGTTTATCCATGTTAGGATAAGGTAAGAATTAGTTCAATTATTATCTACCAACACACACAAAAATCATTCAATGGGTAATTAGAGTTCTACAAATACATGAACTACAAAATACTATAAAGTGAGTATGAAATGGTCAAAGCTTGGAATAGACACCACTAGCATTCCCTATAGATATAATTTTTCTCCCTAGTGAAGAAATGTATTGACAATGATTCACAAATTGGTTCAGTTTCTACATAAAACTTATACTTTGGTGTAATTTATGAGCACATTAAATGCACCCTGGATCTAAACTGGAATGTAGCAAGCACACTCTGGGTTATATACAGTCATTTTATCACATTAACATTATTCCAGTATATATCAAACATATATTTTCACGTTAGACATATCAAATCAAATTAATTCATTCGATATGTCTAGTGAGAGAAAAAAAAACAATCCTGTATAAATAAGATATGTGTGGATATTACAACATCATTATCATTCATAAACATATGACGGAATTCTATAATATCTTTACTCAGGTACCGATGCACTGGTAGTGAAAAGTGAGTGGCACATTCATTCAGAATTGGAGGGTCTAAACGTGATACAAATAATTGTCTATTCAATGCAGGCATCTGATTCCATTTTATTACGCTATCACACTGTATACCACACTGATCATACTATGCTTTTATAGTATAATATTAAACAAGTCACAAGTATTCAATGACTTCAACAATTACCTTTATATAATACAATTATAACTACACTATTTCAGATTACATTACACCACACACAGTAACAGTTTCAAGCTGCAATTGAGGCATGATTCCTGACCATGCATGTTGTACTGATCATTCACATCTATTGCTCTATCTTACCTACCTCCTTTCCTTTTATGCTTCACAAAACTTTGTAATATAGAAGGCTAAAATCTTTACACATTACAATTTATTCTCGAATGCATTTTTAGTTTATATAATTCAATATATATATTGCCAATATGTAATTTTCCTACTTTCGATGATTGGCAAAAACTGTGGTGAATGAGCAGAAGTAGTGAATAGAACTGTATAGTACTATTGAGTGAAAATTAAATGCAATCTAAATTGAATGTCTCAACCACATCTATAAACCAACATGTAACTGAGCAAAATATTGTAATAAAAATTCCCAAATGCCAAGAGCTGTGAATTAAGAGTTGATGATGGTTTGGCCAATATAACACTGGATAATAACACTTGTGACCTGAAACCACAAAACCTACCTTATGTCACTAAGATTTAAATCAGGGGTTAGTGTTTTTCTAAATTCTGTGGCTGAAATCTAGTAGAACATAGACATCATTCCAAATTAAAGATTCTATCAACTCTGCCACTTCCTTATCTCCCATTCCCTCCTCATCGCTTCAATCTCTCTTCCCATCATCAAGCTCCTTTGAGGGTACAATCCTGAGGACTGAGTTGACCCCTTTTGACTACTCCTGGGTCTCTTCTCGTATCTCCCAACCTCTCCTAATCACTTCCACTATCTTTGGTGGATGGATCAATCCTTAGGACTGAGCCTTCCCCCAGTACCTCACAAAGTCCATTTGTCACTCCATGTTGCTTCTGTGTCTCCTTGTATCTCCTAACATCACCGTTTCCTCATCACTTCCACTTTCCTTCTTCTCGTCATCCTTGGGGGTATAGTCCTTAGGACCGACTCTTCCCCCAGGATCTCACAAAATTCATTAGTCACTTTCAGCTGCTTCTCTGTCTATTACTATATCTCCTCCCATCCCCTTCACATATCTTCCATTATCATAGGAAGAGGGTGCAATCCCTAGGACNATTATAACTACACTATTTCAGATTACATTACACCACACACAGTAACAGTTTCAAGCTGCAATTGAAGCATGATTCTTGACCATGCATGCTGTACTGATCATTACATCTATTGCTGTATCTTAACGACCTCCTTTCCTTTTTTGCTTCACAAAACTTTGAAGTGTAGAAAGCTAAAAAATCTTTACACATTACAATTTACTCTAGATAGAATTTAAATAAATTCAATATATGTATTGTCAATATGTAATTTTGAAATGTTCACAGATTTGCAAAAATAGTTGTGAATGAGCAGAAGTATTAATTAGAACTGCATGTACTAGTGTGTGAAAATTAAATGGAATCTAAATTTAATGTCTCAACCACATCTATAAACTAACTTAAAAATGGGCAAAACATTATAATAAATATTCCCTAATGCCAAGAGCTGTTAATTAAGAGTTGATTTGAAGGTTTGGCTAATACAATACCGGATAATAATATTTGTGACGTGAAATCTCAAAACCTACATTCAGTCACCAAAATTTAATTATGGGGTTAGTGTTTTTTCTAAATGTAGTTGCCAGTAAATCTATTAGAACATAGACATCATTCAAAATTAAAGATTCTATCACTCATAGATAGAATTGCTAGTTATACTGGAATTCCTCTACAAACACGATCAACTCAATTGCGACAATCTTTTTAAAAAATAGTCTGCAAATACAGCACTTTTGGATAACTGAACACAATCAATACTATAAAAATGTTTGTTATAGTTGAATGACCTGTCCAAACAAAACTTATTCTGAGCGAACTGTGTTTTTGCAGGCATGTCTTGAGAAATTGGAGTTTTGAGGCAATGATTCGCATATCTCTATTTGTAACGTCCAGCAGTATGTGATGATAAAAAAATTCAAGATATATTTCTCAAAAATATTCCTTCGATAAAATAAACCAGATCCAAATCACCCATTCCAAACCTGTCTATAAAAGGGCCACCAAGTTCAAAAAAATAATAATCTTGGGACCTAAAAAAAATAACTTTTTATAAAGTGAGATGCTTTTTATTTATTACCTTAAAAGGGTAAAAAAACAGCACTATGAAGGGATGGCACTAGTAATGGAACCTTTCAAAGTTAAATACAACCCCTTCATTATGGGGTTCTACTGTAATCTATATTACCTAAACAGATTCGATGGAATGCAATTTGTGAATGGAGCAAGATGTGTGACAACCCTTCTTCCCATCATCATCTTTGGAGGGTACAATCCCCGAGTACAGAGTCCTCCCCAATGATTCACAAAGCTCATTGGACCCTTTTCACTACTTCTGGGTCTCTTTATCCCATCTCCCAACCCCTCCTTATCACATCCAATCTCCTTGGTGGAAGGCTCAATCCTGTGGACTGAACCTTCCCCCAGGATCTCTCCAACTCCAATTGGAATTAAATTTGGTTCAGTGTCTCCTTGTATCTCCATCCAACCCCTCCACATCTCTTTACTCTCCTTGGTGAGTGATTCAATCCTGTGGACTGAACCTTTCCCCAGGATCTCACAAAACTCATTGGTCACTTTCAGCTGCTTCTCTGTCTATTACTACATCTCCTCCCATCCCCTTCACATATCTTCCATTATCATAAGAAGAGGGTGCAATCCCTAGGACTGAACCTTCCCCCAGGATCTCACAGACCCATCATGCATTATCTGTTATTTCCAAGGTTTTCATCTCAAAATCTCCATCCATCCCCACCTTGTCAGTTCCAATCTTCTTCTTATCCTTTCCCTAAAATCTCACAAAAATCCATTAATCATTATCTGGTGCTTCCAAAGTTTCTACTTATGTACCTCCTCCCCTTTACTTCATTACTCCTTCTCATCATCGTTGGACAAGCAGAGAGTAAAGTCCTCACTAAAGTGTTACTCCAGCATCTCACATAGTTCATTGGTCGCTCTCAGCTGCTTCAGTGTCTCCTAGCAACTCCTCATTACTTCCGCTCTTCTTCTCCTCAGCATCGTCCTTGGCGGGTACGGTCCTCAGAACTGAGTCCTCCCCTAGGATCTCACATAGTTCATTGAGTCTCTCCTGCATACGTGGGATACCAGAGAGCTGTGATTCCAGACGTTGTTTCTCTTCATTCAGACTTAGACGTGCTGCAGTGTCAAGATCCTCCAATCTCCAGTTACCAGTCCCATCAAACTGGAGCAGATGGGTATGGTATTTCCTGTAAGCAGGGAGAACAAATATTATTTCACCATGAAGTAAAACTGAGTTTTGGATGTTGCTGCATCACTGACAATATCAATTGTGCTTATTATGATTTTGAGAAATGTTTCAATCCTTTTTATAAATAAATCTACAAGTCAAAATTTGAAGTCAAGTATACACAACAAAGAAATCCCCCCCCCCCCCTTATTGAAAGTAGCATAACTTTTTGACGGAATGATATTCAGAAATAAAGGTATAAAGATTGAAACATGAATTACTTTCAAAGTTTTAACCATTCCCCTCCCCCTCAAAAAAGGACAAAAAAGACATGATACATATGAAAGAAAATGAACCTTTAATTTGTGCTGAAACACATTTCATCTGTTCCTTGTCAAAATTCTTTTATTTTCAATCATTTAAGAGCAGACTTTGGACAATTTGGACAATATTTTGCTCATCAATGTATTAGATATACAGTGAAGGTCAGGATTCTAAGCTCACAAGAACAGATATGATCCAGTGACCCTACAGTGATCCCATTGTCCTGAGCTTTATAGTGATAATGGGAAAGCAAATTCTGAAGAAAGGCAATTCAACTTGACACTCATCAAACCTTCTAGCAGGCAACCAACGAAACAATTAGATGAATCTTACCACAGTGATGGTCTATGTGTAATGGTGAGCATTATAATCCCGGCATCCTTTGCAGCTTGGAATATTTTTCCCTCCACATCAATGCTTACAGCACTCGTACACTCATCTAGCAGAGCAAACTGAGGCCTGTTGAGACAAAAATGTATAGATTTGCACTTCAATTGATATCAAGTTTAGGTCACCTAGAAACCCCATTCATTTTAGCAAATACAGACTGAATGAATAATCGGCAGAGTTCTCCCTTTATTTAATGACTCGGGCCTACTGGATAATAGTCAATTTCACTGTCATGTAACAAAACATGTAATTGTACATGACGAGTTTACTCCCCCCCCCCTCCACACACACACACACACAAAGATTCATGAAAAAATCCTGACATTAAACACAATACAACTTAGGTAATAATGCATCATTGAAAACTTTATCATAAACAACATGACAAAACTTTTCTAGTGCTATGACATTTTTTCATTGCTTCCTATGAATTGATGTGTAGATGACGGAAGACTTTGACACTCATGGATGAAGCGGAATAAACAAATATGACTTCATTGCGATAATCTTTTGACATTTCATTCAAACTAATCAATTTCATCAAGCATGTTCAATTAGAAATATTAGTGGGTGTTGTTCAAAAGTTGAAATTGATCGGAAATCAACTGCAAAGCAGTTGTAAATTGTACCGTGCATTTTCATTCGCACAGGATTTGTGTTTCTTACAAAACAATGATTTAGATTGGCACGTTCTGATCAACTGCAACTTGTGATCAATTGCAACTTTTTAACAACACCCCCATGCGTCTTGTTAGAAGCAAATATCATGCGCGAATGAAAATGCGTGTTACAATTTGTAGCTGCTTTGCAGTTGATTTGCGATCAACTTAAACTTTTGAACAACACTCCCTTAATCAGATAAATCAGCTCTTTATCATTGATAAGTTGACATAAGCTTACTTGTGATAGAAGAGTCTAGCCATTCCCATTCTCTGTTTCTCTCCACCTGAGAATACATCCTTCCAGTCACTCACAGCATCCCATCCTGTCAGATAAAATCACATGTATAAAGTTCATTACATGGAAATACATGTACCTTTGCTTCAAAAAGTGAAATCCTACAATTATAGGCAGATCCAGGAGGGCCCAGTATTTTGGCCACATAGAAGGGTTTCTTTCCCTGATCTCTTTTTCTATGCCCCCATCACTGGTTTCTTAATGCATCCAAACTCTTGATACCACTAATATTTTTTAACATCTTAGGGAACCGGCTGAAGTTGATGGTCCTAGAAGGTCGAGGGTTAAAAGTAACATGGTGGAAAAACTTGTAAAAAGTCACTAAAAATTAAACAAAATAGTTTTTGACTGTACTAAGCAGAATTTTTTTTTAAATTAACAATCCAGAATGTATCGAACTGGATTCACGGACTAGACGACAAAAGGCAGAGCCAGGATATGTCAATATTGGGGCTGTAGCAAAAGAAGCAAGAAAAACAACATGGTATTCACCGCTACAAAAAATTGTAAACTATCTCATAAATATTTATCCATTTATCCAAATAGACGAACCCCCCAAATATTTCTTACTTTCTTTAATTCTCTTAAGCTTCATGAGAATGTACAGACCGATAAACATAATAAATTCAAAGCTCAACGGTGCCATAAGGCATTGCACACGTCTCCGCAGACAACCCTTTTATTTCCACAGACAGTTACTGTTTCTAATATTTATTCACAATCTTGACACAAAGAAACACTTGCCAAATTACATGGATCGTTCAAGCTTTTGTCCAGGTTGGCAGATGCATACATAATGGTACCTTTATGCTTGAATAGAAACTGATATCTTATTGACACACAAAGAAGTTTAATAGGCAAAAACACATTTTTCTTGGCTTCCATGCATACCTCCTTCTCTGGTCACGATAGCTTGTAGGTTGACGATTCCAAGGATGTTCTCTAGATCAGCATCAGTCACGCCTTTTTCTGACATCTCCTTCAGGGTATCGGGATAGATTACTTGATCTCTCAATGTACCCAGAGACATGTAGGGTCTGTAAAGGAAATAAATTTGTATAATATATTCTAGCATAAGTTTGAATGGAATATGGTATGTTATTAATTTCTCAATGTATCCAGAGTCAAAGGGGGTATTGTTCAAAAGTTGAAATTGATCGCAAGTTGCAGCTAATCAGAACGTGCAAATCAAATTCATTGTTTCATGCGCGTCTTATTCAATGAGCAAACTGTGCGAGAATGAAAATGAACGTTGTTGATTTTGAACAAGAAATTTACCCTTTTTGGTGTAAAGACCATACAATGTATGATCATGGTGATAACAATAGCAGGTAAACTTATTTATCAGGGCAGAAACTTTAGCTTCATCCACTATAGCTCTAACAAGCCATTCTCAATGCTATTATTTAATACCCTTATCAATTATTAAATGCCAAGCAAACACTACATACAGTGTATTTAAAGTGTGAGTCAGAGATTTCAACTTTGCAGAATGAAGATCACATGATTTACATTCATGTATGTCAGGTTTGACTAGCTTTCCTCAGAAGATCAGCCAATCACATCTAATGACTGTATATGGCCTATAATGACTGTATAAGACCTTTATTTTTTTTCTGGTTTAAAGATTATATGATATGGATCAACCATAGGCAGTTTGCCTTTATAGACAGGAAAAAAAATACATCCAATAACTGTAAGTCAGAAATCTTACGTTTGTAAAATAAAGACTGTGACAGGGATCGCGCTTGACCAATGTACATGTACATTGTACCTTATTACATGATGCCCATCATGATTGACTAATCTGCCTCAATAGACTGGTAAAATATCCTCAATCAATTGTGCATCACAAGTTTCTTTACCTTTGTGGGATGAAGACCATGTGATGGGGGTCAGGTTTGACTAGTTTACCCCGGTATACTGGCCATAGACCACTAAGGATCCTAAACAGAGAGCTTTACCCATATATCCAATAACTGTGAGACAGAGATCTTCCCTTTGTAGAAGGGAAACCATATGATGTGGGTTAAGTATGACTATTTTGCACCCATAGACTGCAACAGACCAATGAGGATATCTTACCTTTGAGGAATGAAGACCATGTGATGGGGGTCAGGTTTGACTAGTTTGCCCCGGTAGACTGGCCATAGACCACTAAGGATCCTAAACAGAGAGCTTT
>BQKZ01001081.1:0-29839 GCA_036244855.1 Temnopleurus reevesii
CATATTCAACAGTTATGATTAAGGAATGAATAGATCAAAACTAGGTTTCGTAAAAAAAAATGATAAGTTAATGGATAACTATGATTTTAATAATCAATTAATGATAAGATTTATTCATATAACCGATTGCTCTGATTAAGATAATGTAAATATGTTCAACACTTATTCACTGACGTATCTGGTTCCAATCATTTTGATTACGATATTAATTGAGTGCCTAATTATGACAATTTATTTTTCAATATTAATTTCTTTTATATCATACTTTTTTTTTACAAGTTATCATGTTATGTGGTTTTCATTGCGTAATTTCTTGTTTTTGGTATGATTTTTGTCATTGTATATCGAGAGTGATAAAAATATTCCTTTACCAGAAGTAATAGTGATGAACTGTCATTTTTGTTGACGTGATCGAAATACATATTTCTTGTTAAATATATAGTTCATTTGAATCATTTTATAATTTCTTTTCACTTCTTCATGAACAATTCTCCAGACGTTAGATTAATGAATATGTATCAATTCGGCGAGAAAAATAAACTATTTTTACGTCCGAAAGATTGAAATCAGAGCATGAAAGCAATAAGATTAAAAAAAAACGCTTATTGTGTATAATGAAGTGACAAACATACGTCCTTAACACGTCATATCACGTGACCTAAAGTTGCTTTAAAAAATATAACTGTTTTGATATTTTTACATAGGGATTTAGGATCCGCGTGTACATCGTGAGTGAGGCGTTTATTAACCAGTCAACCTTATCATGTCGTATTGGATTGATTTTCTATACTCAAGTGATAAACAAATTGTATTTCTTTTTAGCTCAGATACCGGTACCATTTAATGAAATGGAAGATACTTCAATATTCTGTCCAGATTATTCATCGATTGCGTTCATAGTGCAAATCGTGTTAAGAATAATATAAATAATGATAAAAAAATATATATAACTGTTTTCCGACCGACCGACGCTATTTTACCCCCAAATATCATTTAGGGGCATCCCAACAATTTTATTTACCACATTTTTAAGCTTGGGTCTGTGATTCGGATTTGTCTACTCAATCTACCTTCGGTTGTTGTTTTTTCTTTGTTTTTTTTTGTTTTGTTTTGCCCGACGTCTCGTTTATCTTTCACAAACACTCAAAGTTCGACCGAACTTGACATACTCTTATTTAATAAAGACGCCATGTCGTTGCTGATTTGTTAATCAGTTCATCTTCTATTTACGAAAGGCGTGGAAAATCCATCGAAGCAATCTCCGATGATTGGGCCTTTGTAAATGAATGTATTTTCCGATACCCATGGGATGATAAGTAATTCAGCGAATCTTGTAAACAGATGGTATGCCATGGAATGTCCTTCTGTTTCATAACAAAGTAAGTTTGCGCCTTTTTTTTTCGTATTATCATGATGTGCCAAGGATTGTCCTTGATAAAATACCACCATTCAACCACCACTGTAATGTTGTAATCATCATCAGATTTCATGAAAGGTTTTAGAATCAGATAAATTATGGAATGAATTTCCAAAGGGAAACCAGCCCCTGGAATCTCCATGATCCCATTGAATAAGGAAAATCAGATGAACAAACTGTAAAAAAAAAAAAAAATGAGCAAAATCGGACAATCCGTTCAAAAGCTATGAACTCAAAGGTCATTGAGATATGACCGCTGCTAATACGGATTCGCTCTATCGGCAACATCGACGGAATCTGCGATGTCAATGTCGGACAACTCCTCAAATGTTCACTTTGTACAAAGAATTTGTTGAAAATGGATTTATGGTTCAACATGATTCTTCTGAAAATACATGCAGAATAAAACAAAAGGCTACACTCAAGCGGAAAACCAACTTTTCGTTGACTTCTCCAAACAAAAGAAAATGTGAAATTTTGAATAATGAGTGAATGAGGAGTTGTCCGACATGACGTCACGAATTCCGGAAATGTTGCCGATCCCACGGATGTCCATCAGCGGCAAAGATCGTCATAATCTCAATGACGTTGAAAATTTGTAACTTTTGAACGTGGAGTCCGATTTTACGCAAATTTCACAGTTCGTTCGTCTGATTTTTTTCCATTTACGACGATTATGATCATTTCAGGGGTTGGTTCCCCTTTAAATCGGATGGTTTTTAGTTCCGCAAATATAACGGATCTAGGAGTTTTAAAAGGGGGACGTGAGAGAGAAGGTTAAACATTTTCCTGAAAGTTCTCTTTGAATTTCAGAACCCAACGTGCAAATGCTTTTTTGTTGTTGTAGTAATTGAAACAATTAGAATCAATATAGCAATTTAGTAATTATCATTAGCATCACCACCATCACCTTCGTCATCATCATCATCATCATCATCATCATCATCATCATCATCAACAACAACAACATCATTATCAGTAATAATTTTTCCACTTGCCTGAAATAGGGAGTGCAATTGCTAGTATGGGCTTACGACCCGGTATAGTTTTGGTATTATAAACGGAAAACATTTATCTAATTTATCTAAAATCTAATAGTTTTTGCCATTTTCGAGCCTATGATTAAAATTCGGATAGAATCAAAAGCTCAAGCTCTTTTTTTTACTTCATTTTACTCCACAGTTCTCCATAATTGCATTAGCAGTTTCAGCAGTTCTATTCCTCTATGTAACTTTAAAGCCTGAATAGATAAAGCGATAAATGCCTGTCAGATTAGTTACCTAAAATAACGTATGAGAAATGATGAGCTAAGTTATTCCTTGATGAATTATAATACAGATCCTTATCATCATAATAAAACTACTACAGAGCTTTCTGGAAGTGTGTATCATATTTTTTCTATCACATTTCAATGGGTAAGAAAATGAGTTGTAGTCAAAATATATTATTCTAGATTTTATTGAAGGTCGGTGAATTCTTTTGAAATATTTATTTACATATAAAATGATTTCATAATGATATTCATTGCAAAATTAGGATAGTATAGCGGTCAAAAATTAACAAACGCATGGTTTCAATAAGCTTTCTAATAATTATGTATTTGCAGCAAAGTATCCGTTTACACAGTATTCAGAGATTATGATTTTATATGAGTCGTAAAAGGATGGAAAACCACGATATAATCCGTGTCCGTAAAATTAAGTCTAACGCCAATCCAATGCTCCTTTGTAATGTTATTCAAATCGGAACCTGCTTGGGACCGTTATGTCCGCACAGTTCAATATATGGCGTACAGATATATTGTTCCATGACACACTTAATTTTACGGAAATAGATTATATCCTGTTAAAAGTGCCTTTTGTCATTAAAAAGCCATGTCGGTTAACAAATGATTTTCCAGAACTAGCTTAATCTAAGTGTAAGTCCAATCAATAATAACAGTAGGAGGATAGATAAATAGAACAAAAAATAAAATTTTGTAAAAGGTTTTAAGAAATTTTCGAAAGAAACCTTCTGAAAGCATGCACGAATATTCCAAGACGTCACCAAAGTTGCAAATTTGTCGAGTGATTCTCATTGTTTTTTTTTCCAGTTTTTCATGGTATTATACATGTAATTTGTAACTTTCTTGCCAGTCAATTTCTCTCAAACCTTTTTGGTTTATTATTTATTCATCTTTTTCTGCTGTTGTTGAAAAGAAAAAGAAAGGTGTTTATTTGTTGGACTTTGACCAAAGTCGGTTACATGACAGTATTGGTCATTTACGATTGATTTGGTTGTCTTAGATAGGACGGACAGAAACACAATTTTTCAAAGCTTTCTCCTAAACCGCCACTGAATGCGGCCTCTCATGCGGCTTTCGAACGAGTCTTTGATGGTCAACTTCGGGCATATTACGTTCGTAAAGGGTTTTCGAAACTGATAGACGAGGGCTTGTGGACTTTAGACGCATTAAATAATGAGCACATCAGTTGCGAACCTGTTATTTACGACGCACATCAGATGCGCAATCGTTTCTAACCGTCCTCAAGCCTCTGCCCATCCATGACAGAACCCAATAATAAATGGTAACGATCCAGAATGGTCAAGTTTTAGCGGATCCGAGCAACTTGATCATTTTTGTCACATATCTTACAGACTACTATGAAGATTTTTTTTATCAGGGAGATGTTCCTGTTGATGGGGTGACTATCTCACTTTCACTTCCATTGAAAATCCATTATACGCACATCATTCCTGTATTTTGACAAATATCGTTGCTCTACCGAACATACCCGCACACTATTCATTTTATCTACACACACACACACACACACACACACACACACACACACACACACGTGCACACACATGCACACACACACCTACACACACGCACACACGCGAAGAAACGCACAATATCGCTCTTTATTAGACATGAACATGTTGCCATCTACCGTAGATAGCTTGATTTAAATTCTAAAAGTTTCACTCAATAGACCGGTTTACGACTATGCGCCTCGGGCAAGATTTAAGATGCCCAGGTACGCGGACACATAAAAACATACACATATACACACACACATATTTGTAAGTGTTATAGCTGAATTGTTTAAGATAATTTTGTATAGCAACCTCTGCACACCACACGACCAGATGGAACAAATGGGCGAAATATGCATTTAATATCAATTATATTGCACTCCACTTTAATTATTATAATTCACATTTGAGTAAACAGTTCATCATTCGACAAAAGTAAATTATGCGTCTTTGCATCATATTCACATCGATATAATCTAATTTGCTTAAAATTTCAGTCCAACACGGTATAAACTATTTTCGAAAAATAAAGTCGGTCGAAGGAGAATTGATCCGTTCGCCGTGAATAGCACTGTGTGGACACAACAATGGCAAGCCGGTTGCGATTTGAATAGCATTACAAAGAACCATTGAAATGGTGTTCGACTTTATTTTTCGAAAATAGTTTATACCGTGTTGAACTCAGACCTTAACTAACTTTGTTAAATAAATGTATTTCCTTTACATTGCACAAATGTTCTATTTCATATATTGCACTAAACTATTTTGAAACTTAAGTGAATTTACGTTGAATTGCATACTTTAAGCAAACTCCTCAATGGATAATGCAAAGATAGGTATTGTCATTCTGCATGAAAGCTCAAATGTATTGCATGAGGGGCCGATCTGCGCCGGGGCCTATAGCAATCAAATAATACAATGTTATCTATTTAGTACAATATAAATACATTTACACATAATTTGACACTAACTGACAATGTGATATTGATCTAGCAATGCAGATGGATATTAACCAAAACGCTTCACGATACCTTAACTCTTATACCCATTCCAATGCTTATTGATCAAGGTATTTCATTGGCATTTCATCTTAAGCATGACAACAAATTTAACCATACCAAATAAACTATCAAATCTACCCTTGCTACATGTCTTATCATCAGTAGTACCAGAATATTTCTCCCATACAAGGCTTGTGGGTGGGAAGGTGTTGTAAACATTAAATGCCTTATCATCTCATATATCTTGTATGAAAAAAGAAACATTCTGCATATGGTGAACGACAAATGACATCAAGATATATATCAAAGTCGTTTCTATTTCTCAAAGCATCTAGTCAACCAATGAAAAAGATAAAACTAAGAAACTTATTTCATCCTAGATATTGAAAACTATTATTATCCAAAGGAGAATGTTCCTAAAATTCATAAGATTCTGCCGTAACGTAAAAGTCATCATGTATGTCGTCTGAAATTCATAGGTGAATCTGAAGAAACTATTCAGTGGTGCTGAAACAGTTTCGTTACATACCATAGACTTTAACAGAGGCCAGCTGTTGTCCTAAAACATTAGCTTACACATGAAAGGCCCCTTTTAATGTAAGTGTTCCTGCGTTAAGAGTGGGTATTCGAGATAGGAGGGTTTACTAATAGATGCAAATTTTATGCATACCTCTAACACAAAGGTTGTTCTTGACAACCCGAAAGTTTGCCCGAGGCTTGCCCGACATAACAACAAGTAATGTATGCAAACTGGATTCCAAGTATTGTAGTCTTATTCTTATTAACCGGCCTATGGAATACCGCGTATCTACGTTAAACGCACATAAATTTGAATATATAAGTAAACCCGCCTATTGGTAGACGATGTCTTGTGGACGGTACAAAATGAGTATGCATCCGATGTGCGCATTTAAAGATGCGCGGATCAGTTGCATACTTGCCATTTAATGCGCAGAACAATTGCGCACTCGTTTCCTACGGTCCACAAGCCATCGTCCACCAATTTCGCAAACCCACTACTGCTAAAGCCCCGGTCACATAGGACCCCGGAAGCAACACGATTCACCCCGACTCGTTGTTCTGAGGCAGTTAACTGTGAATTAACAAAGAGTCGGGGTGAATCGTGTTGCTTCCGGGGTCCTATGTGACCGGGGCTTAAGATGTAAACGTTCCTTCCTATGGTATGCACGTCTTCGATAGGTCCATGTGCTGCGATGAGTAATGTTGGTTTCACACCTATTTCAAAAGACATGAAAATGAATATTCAAATAAATTTGAATGAAACTTATAACAGACTTGAATGTAATATTTTTAATTCTATTTTTTTTTTAAGATTTAAAATTGATATCAATATTACTTTCTGTTTCCAAATTAATTTGTCAGTAGCTCGGTTTCCAGGCAAGACTGATAATAGTAAAATGGTTCAGCTCAATGATCACAATTCTGTTTCTGTTAAATATTTTCATTTGACGAAATCTACGGACCTGGCGGGCTGGAGGATAGAGATCTCGAACAAATATTCCATATAAAATGCATTTTAGAAAAGACATTCTTGGCAACCAAACACTTTAATCTTGTCCTTATCTGCTTATTGCACAGTAAACTAATTACATCTTCTTCAAAATACCTTTTTTCAAAATTGGATTATATGATTCCCAAATTTATGTAAAAGAAAATTCTATTGTATGGAATTTCTTCACAAGATACATAACTAACTATCATAGGCAAGACTGAAATAATATAACATTGTGTCAACCGAATTGCGATTATAAAAACCGCGAAAAAATTGACTGATATACTTAATATAAAATTCATCACTGTGATCTGTTTTTAGTGAAAATAGAAATGTTATTTGGCTTGTTGCAAATCAGACTGTTGAAATTGGCCTGTAATTTTGGTACACCGAAGCTAAACAAAGGTCAGTTGATAGTTTTACCATTCTTGTACCACATCCACTTACGTGTCTGAAAGAAAATGAATTAAAAACAATCAAATATTAAATCATCATTTGCAATACAAAATAACTTGCATTGTTTCTAAACAATACCTCAGAAGTGGTATCAGATTGAATATTTATTTTCAAAATTAACTTTAAATACTACAGGTCTATATTTGCCAATCAATAGCCGGTAAAGAACCTCATCCACGTTCCACCCTATTTCAAGTGATTCTGAATCCGCTAGCGAATTTCATCTATCACGACCATCATTTTTTTTAGATTGCCAGTTTCTCTAAATATAAATAATGATATTTGTTTAAATGGTCCAAGCTAATTGACTGCAGAATTCTACCTGAAAGATTACCAAATTGCTTTTTACTTCTAGAATATGATGTACTCACCCTTATCTCAATACTCACTGATTAATTTGCCTTGAGAAATGTCATTCACTCCGGGGATGCTGATAATTGTAAAAAATACATCACCCCGACTCCAAGCTCAATGTACAACATACATCAATATATACTTACCTAGCTGAACGTACAACATACATCAAAATATATACTTACCCTTCATTGCTCGGCATCATGAGAATAAAATACAAAATCATCATAAGATGTTTTACGAATGAAATTTGCCTAAATATTTACACTCTCTCAAAAAGTAAATGATGACGGGATAAGCGACAAAGTGTTGGCGGAATATTCCCATATAATATTTTACATAAATTGTGAGAGTGCCACCGGGGTATGAAAGACTGGCTGAACACTTGAATACCACGCACTCTCTTTATGCATGTCATTTGCTCGGAGGACAGGGCAAAAGCTAGCCGAGTCTCCGGTACGTAAGATATTGGAAACACGCATAATATTATCGAGAACTCCGTCAGACGTCTACGATTTTCAGAGAGTATATTTTGGCCATAACGAAAAAAATAAAACATAAACTTTATTCAATTGAAAATCTGAATTAATCTAGACAGTCATGCCTGGGCTAGTTTTCTGGACTTATATGGTTACTACAGTCCAGGATAATTTACCAGAATTTGTAAGTCCGGCAACTGACTTGATGCTAGCTGGACATACTGGGCTGAAAGAAGCTAATTACTGGACTAACAAATACTGGTCAAACACAGTGGACTTAGCTATACTAGTCCACCTCGGTATAGCCCTCAAAATAGTCCAGAAGAGATCGTCTGTAATAACTAAGGCCCCGGTCACATAGAGGCCCGGAAGCAACACGATTTAACACGACTCTTAGATAATTCACAGGTAAGTGACTCAGAACAAAGAGTCGTGTTGAATCGTGTTGCTTCCAGGGCCCCATGTGACCGGGGCTTAATGTTTTCAGTGTTGTGGGGTTGATCATAGATAAGCAATGCAAGGAAGGGCACATGCAATGGATCATGCAATAATGATTTGAAGTAGAGAGAAAGAGAGGTAGATAGAGAGTTGGCAAATCTCCAAACGTCCTGAAAAGATAAATATTGAACAACAACATAATCGTGAACAACGTTTTAAATTAAGGTTCCATCTTAGCCATATGCTATAAATATTAACTTTGGTACTTACAGCTTACTGTTTGCATTAATAACAAAGAACTAATAGTAATCTTTAGAAAACGGCTTCCAGATAAAACGAGGATGAATTACAAGAATAATTTGTTTCGTGATAATGTCATGGAAAGTAATGCTTCCTTATATGTTTATGTTTGATCGAAAATGTCAACTTAATCAAGTAACACATGCATATAATAATAATTTATATGAGCTAATATGTGTAATCAAAGTTTTAATTTTGCTTGAAATTGACGAATTCAATCATTGTATTAAGAATTAATTAATGCTCATTAGAATGATGTCAAATTAAAAGTTGATTTTCATTTTCACTCTCGGTGAAAATGAAGTCTTAAACACTAGTTAAAATTCGGTTAAAACCAAAGAGATGCTTATTCGTTCTAACAAGTTAATGACTCTGTTTTCTAATAGCACCTGCCTCTGCACACATCATTGTCCTGAACATACAGGGACCACTACACAGGGTCTTGCATACCCCTCTCATCACACATATCCATCTGATAGCGCCTCTACACAGAGGTATATGTGTGATCGGGGGAGTGTTTCATCAAGATTTGTCGCAAGGACGATTAGTCAGCGTTGACAAATTCCTTGATTGCGATTGGATGAAAAGCACTGTCGCTGACAGTTGCTATGGGAACTGTCGGAAAATGACTCCTTGTCGCTGCGACAAAGCTTGATGAAACATCCCCCGGAAGGGTATGGGAGACTCTGTGGTTGAGTGACAGTAGTAATCCCTGTGTGTTCAGGGCAAGGATATGTGCAGAAGCAGGTGCTATTAGCACACATAGTCCTCAACTGAACTAATGATCATAATGAGCAACAGTTTTTTGGTGGTGCCCGATATAAACACCGAGTCTGCGTTAAAAGAAGCGTATACCCCAAATTAACAATTTTGCATTAGGAGCAGGAAATCATATGAATAGAACAAAAAAAGGTTTCGGAAAAATCATGAATTTTCCAAGATGTAGACTAATTTGACAACTGATGACGTAGCAGGCGCACAATTAACCATCTATTATATTCATGTCAATGGTAGAAATTATTTCTTTTCTCCCTGGAATATGATATCCTTAACCTTTAACCAGGTGAACATTGACTTGAACCACAGTGACTGTAGATAAGACTGTAGAGAATTGGTTCACATTAAAAAAGAAAAAACACAGATTGGACAAATGATTTAATTTGAGAAAAAAATATTATTAACAAAATGAATAGAAAATAATGAACCCGTTACATCATTGGCAAAATGTCTGAAAATGTACATTAACTTTTTTTTCAAAAATTTAAAAATTCAAAACTATTTTTACTAGTTCTCCGCTTTCCCAGAAACCTTTTTTTTGTCCTGCTCACCAATTTTGCTCTGCTTCTGTTAAAAATATCAATTTTGGGTAGCCTCTCTTTTTAACACATTGGCAACTGAAACCGGGAAGTCACTATACGATTTCTATTGGAAAATTACATAATTCAGTAGTCATTATGTTAAATCAAAAGCCTTGGCCTTGCTGTGCTCAAATACTTACCGGCTTTGGCACACCTGATCTTCTTACAACTGATCATAGAATCATCTCTGGTTCCTTTCAGGGAGAAATTGGGACGGGCGCGGACATGTTTGCTGATCTCGGCACAAAGGTAGTAATCCTCCTCGCAGTTGACATCATCCGAGTTCACTCTTGCCTCCAGGTTGCGGAACACCATGGAGTTTCCGGAAGGCATGTCCGTGCTGGCCTCGGGAGGACTAAGGGTCTGGGTGTCCAGGATGTCCCGGCGGCCGCTGCCGTCGAATTCGGTGGCGGTGAAGGTCTCGAGACGCCATAGCTCGTCCCCGACGGCGTCACCTCCAGACGGGTTGGAATCGACTCTGAAGTCAAAGGAAAGGTCGTTGGGACCTTCTTCCAGCTCATCGGGAGAGTTCAGGGAAAGACGTGTGTTGTCAATCAAGACACCTGAACATGGAGTTGATAAAGCAAAAAATTAACTATCCTTTCCGAATATGCAATACAGTATTCGGATTGATAGCTTAACATTGCCTTGGTGCGAAAGACAAATATTATTTGAGATTTACGAGAGCTCTAATCATCATGTTCCACAAAATCTGTTTATATCACTTGTGAAATTTCATCCTTTGGTTCTATTCGGTACAAAACTCATAAAATACAATTTCTTTTTAAATATCGGCAAATTGTAAGGGATATAAAAAGGGTGTTTTGAATATCTAATTATTTATCAATATCAATATTGCTTTGAGGATAATAATGTGTCAAATATAATAAGTGTCAGGTTAGCATGGTTTAATAATCAAAATTGGGAGTTGACTTAAGTTATAAAATCAATATCACATATCATATCATATCATATATTGTATAGTGCTGTATGGAAGTTACCATTACTATAATCATGTATCAGTAATTCTTCAAGAAACCTACCTTCGCAATCCAGTTCAAAGCAGTCTACGAGCACGTCTTCATTTGGTTTTGCAAGGAACTCAAAGTCAGGCTCTGCCATTTCACTCTTGCGCAGTTCAGTACAATGGTACCTGACGTCGTTGCAAGTCAGTCCAGTCATGTCGAAATTGGTGTCCACTGCGCCGTAGCGGATGTTCTCGCCTGGAGAAGCTGGTCTGTCCTTCTGATACTGTGTGAGTACATTGGCTTCTTGAGGATTGAACCTGGGACCACGGCCGTCGGGATAAGAACTGCCGAACGTTGTGGCGTCCCAGAGATCTCGCCCGGTAGCCTTTCCACTGGAAGGATCAGCGATTCCAGTAAGGTCGTAAAGGATACGGTTGTTGGGTGAGCCTTCGCTAACCCGACCATTTCCAAGAAGATCCGTCTCCACATCAGTAAGAATGACGGCTGAAAATATATCAAAGTTTTTGACGAACATGATTATGTTAGGTTCAAGTTCAAGATTGTCTTTCAGGAGAAGGTGGATAGATTGGATTTTAACGAATGAGGTAAATCCCAAATATTTTGGAGAAAAGGTCACACTTACACTGCAAAATGCACATTTGATATTTTTATTAATTGTAATTCCATATTCACTTGAAAGATAATTGAAACTTTCACCTGTGGTAAGGTTGCTCTTTGCAGCTAATGATTTCATTTTTATTTATTGTAATTCCATATTCACTTCAAAGATGATTAAAACTTACGCCTGCGGCAAGGTTGCTCTTTGCAGCTGATGATTTCGTCTCCACCGCCATCAACCTCAAACTTGAAATCTGGTGAGGCACGCAACCCCTTAGAGAACTCAAGACACAGGAACCGGTACTCGGAGTCACATCCGATCTGGGAAAGGTCAAACTCTGTCTCTAGATTCTTAAGCTCCAATGGCGTTCCCTCGCCCTCTGCGGGTATGGAGGAGTCAGCTCGATCCAGGATCTGACGAAGGTAGCCAAGACGAGGTCCCGCGCCATCGGGGTTGGGAGAACCGAAGACTCCGATACGCCACAGTCCATCTCCATCAGCCGATCCACTGTCTGGTAAGGTGCTGAGGTCGACGTTAAACATGACATCATCGGGTTCATCTGCCCTGACAGGTCCCATAGGTGTCAAGTCCCAGTCCATATCATCAAAGATCACTCCTGTAGGTCATTGAAACGACAAAATGAAGATGGATAAATTTGAGTTGGATACGTATCAAGAAACAAACTCGGATGGCTTCTTTCGCTTTCACTAGAATAGGGAAACCGACAAAAAAGGTTTATAAGAAGGTACTTAAGACGTCAAATGATTCTTGATCAAAGATATGGCTTTCATTAAGTTGCTTTCATCAACAGTATTGTAATTGTAGCTGATGTTGTATTGGGGAAATAATCTCGCCACAAATAATCCAGCCAATCAAAATTAATCCTGAAATTAATGAAGAATTAAATCCTTTCAAGATATCTAACAGGAATTGATATTTCCGTAAGAGATTATGAGTTTAAAAAAGGATGAAAGTAATAGTTATGAATAATATCATGGTATCAGTTCACTTGGGAAAATTTAGTTATGGAAACATAAATGAATTAATCCTTTTTCTGAGGTTGATTAATTGAACTATTCCATGGCAAGGATAGAAAATTAAAGCTGAAAGACGTGCCCCCCCCCCCAAAAAAAAAAAGAGAAAATCCTTGGGGTTCATTCTAAAGCTATAATCTTACCTTTACATGCATCATCAGGCACTTCAAAGCAACTCCTGAGCGCGGACTGATCTGGGACAGCGGTAAACACAAAGTCCGGAATTGATTCTGGATCCTTGGTGACTTCGTTACAGATGTATTTCACCTGGGGACACTTCAATCCAGTCATGTCAAAGTTGGTCACAAGAGGTACGAAGTCCAGCGTGTCTCCTTTGGCCATGATAGGAAGAGCAGCGTGGTAGCCTGATAGCACCTGTTCCTGGTAGTTTGCCTGTGGTCCGTTGCCATTGGCTCGTTCGCTTCCCCACTGACTCAGCGTCCACAGGTCCACACCCCTGATGGTCCCGGTAGTGGGAGTACTGGTGGCTACGGAGTTGTAGGTGAGAGGGTTTTCAGGTTTTCCTTCGTAGAGCATGAGGTCTGTGGGGACGTCGGTCGGAGTGGATGTGAGGCTGTCCAGTTCAACGCCTGTGCAAAAAAAAATATCAAATAATTTTTACACATCTTTCAGTGTATTCCCTACAATAAAAGAAATTGTTATCCTTTCCAGAACTGTGCCTTTAAATTGACAGAATGTGTCTTCGCATTTCTTTTCCGAATAAATGACTCGTACGGTGTATAGATAAGACAGTGGCACATGTTGAGTATTATCCTAATGTCGATGATGAAATGTTTGCCGACAGGTTGGGAGTGGGTTAAAGCGCCACACTACACTAAATGAAAGTATTGTTTTAGCGGGAAGTTTTTAAGGAACATTTTTGACCAACACAATTATCAATACCTCTGCATGGCTGTTCTTTGCAGGATATGAGGGAGTCCTCTCCACTCGCTGTCTCGAATTTGAACTCCGGTGCGGGTGCCTCTCCTTTCTTGAACTCGACGCACAGCCATCTGTAATCATCACATCCCAAATCATCAATAGGGAAATCGACATCAAGCTTGCCGAACTCCAGAGGTCCGCCGTCCTCCAAGGGCAAAGCTTCGTTAAATGGATCGAGGGTCTGCGTCACCTCGTCCCTGCGTGGTCCTTCACCGTTAGGATTCTTGGCGGCAAATACACCCAGTTGCCATAGACCATCGCCTAAAACGTCAGGGCTGTCAGGCTCGAAGAGAACATCAGCATCGATGGTCAGAGGGGATGGCTGTCCAAAGGGAGCATCTCCGATTTCAGGTTCCCAATCGATTTCTCTGGCAGTGGCACCTGGCAAAATTGAAAATTTGATACATTCCAGTAACTACAGAGTAGCATTTTAACATTGATGCATGTTGAATTTGGTTTGATTTTCTGATGTGATTTGGGCAATGATTGGATGTTTTCCACATTTTACGTGGCAATATCGTATTGCATTTTATCAAAAAGAAAGTCTCAGAATAACAAATTAACCTTTTTTTTTAACAGAGAAAGGGCAGAATATTTTGGGCACTTGCTTTCATCAATAATACCCTACATACAGTGATTAAAAATAAACCCTCGTCATTGATTAAAAAAGTAACCCGAGAAAACTTCAATAATGTTGTAAATTCGTATATTTCCAAGCATATTAAAAAAATCCCTTACAGCTAAAACTTTATCAAATCAATCAGGGTAGGACGTGTGACAAGGATGTGACAATCTAGTTACCCTTGCAACGGTCACGCATGTCAACACATGTAGTTGTTGCGGATTCATCGGGGCGAGATTCAAAGATGTAGTTGACACTAGCCCTGGGGTTCTTATCCAAGTCAAAGCAGAGATATGGAGCATCCTCACACCGCTTCCCCGTCAAGTCGAAATCGAAATCAACCTGTTCAAACGGAAGATTCTCTCCTTCATTGAGATTGGTGCTAGCCTCCATTGGGTCCAGGATCTGCTCCACGAGACCGACCTTCGGTCCTTCGCCTTCGGGGTTCTGACTGGCATAAGCTGCGACGGTCCATAGATTGTCACCCCAGACGTTGGTGGACTCCGGGTCCGTAATTCCAGACAGGTCTACGGTCAGAGGGTTGTTCTTATTCTCGTACAGGATTTGATCGCCGAGATCGACTTCCAGGTCGGTAAAGATGGCCTCTGTTCATTAGAAGAAAAATACAAAGAGTAAATGTGAAAGCGGAATCAGTATACCATAGGGCTACAAAACCCAAATATGGTACTGTAAATATTTCTTTTACGGTCTATTGGTAAAGATATTCATTCTAAATTGCCTATCCAATATTGTTTTATTAAGGCGATTGATCGCAAGTTTCAAATGATCCGCAAATTCAAATAAAACAATTGCTACAATAACATGTCCGGAGCCCCAACAATTCTAGGCTAATCAGAATGAATGCTTCAATTTGCATTGAGAATTGAGAAAGATTTCATAATCAATTAAATACAACTTTTCTAAACCCTTTTATGACTGATCAGGATCCGTCTATACACTGACCGTCTACGATCAAATATCACCATTACCGCAAATGTGTTAAATCTTACTTTATGACAGTCAACGATGAAATTAAAAATATAAAAAAAAAAATTACAATTTATCAGGCTCTTCGATAAAGTAAAAAAAAAAAAAAGATTTACCTTGTGGGATTCGAGCTAGGGATGCTCTGTGTAATGTTACACTTCACCCTAAGTTATACACATTAATTATCTGCTAATTACCATGGAAATATTTCATGATTTTGAACATTTCCGTAGAGTAAAATGCGGTCCCCATGTATGATTGGTGTGTACATATTAGCGTCTCTCTCTCTCTCTTAATTACCCACTTTGTATTAGTGTCTTACATTTACAGTGAGAAAAAGTAAGTATGGCATGCACTCAACAACACCCACATGACGATGAAACACAGTTCTCACAAAAATGTCAAGTACAAGGGTCAGGGACAATCTTAAAATAACCCCCCCCCCCCAATAAAAAAAAACAAATAATAATAATAATAATAATAATAATAATAATAATAATTTTAAAATATCGTGAATCGATGAGAGGCAGTCGAAAGTCGGTAATCCTTTGTAGGCATTTGCCTTCCAATTATTGCAGCTTTCTCAACAATTGGAGTGGTAGCTTAGTACAAGCAACATCAAAATGTTCATCAAACCTATATTCGGCCAATAACTGAGACAAATACTTTTGGCTTCTTTTTCCGACTGACAATCGTTCACTCTGACCCATCACTACTAGTTACCTACTAAAGTGGATGTCGGCAATCGACGATCGATTGCATTTAATAGATTACAAAGCTATAAATGCAGGCCATAACATATCCATGATGATGAAGCTTACTTGCTAAGCATTCTTGCTCCTTGCATTTTACTAGAGTATTATCCTCCTTGTTGGTACTGATAGATCCCACAGTCCTGAAATAGTACATGGGGTCCGGATCATCACCGCCAGTAAACTCGACACAAATATATTTGAAATCGTTACACCCGACGGTACCCAGCTCAAACTCGAAGTTCACCATCGGCTCCTCAAGAAGGCCAGTATTCTGTGGCAAGGTAATGTCCTGTTGCGGTTGGTCCAGGGTCTGTCTCTTGTAGTTGAATTTCTCTCCCGTCCCATCGGGTTCTCGACTTCCATACACGCCCATCCTCCAGAGATTCGTGCCGGAGACTTCGCGATTATCATCCTCGAAGTCTATCGTAGCGTCGATGCTGACTTCAGTCTCCTGACCCGGTATGATGCTTTCCACTGGGCTCAACTCCCAATCCAATTCCTCGGCCCAAACATCTGTTCGGCAGAAAACAGACAGAGCACAAACAATGAGTTCGTTGAATGAAGTTGCTCGTCGCAATGGTCAAAAGTTTTCGGCGTCGAAAAACTTTCTCTCATTTCTTTATCGGCAAACTCATCATGGCAGATTAATTGTTGCAATAATTGATTAATTTCATGGAAAATATGATGGTTAGGTTAATGAATGAAGGTTCTTCCCTTTCCCCTTAGCAATCAGAATAAATTAATTTAGGGTAATAAAATGAGAACCTAAGGAGAAAATTGTCTACATTACTAAACAATCAATATAACGTCAAAATACCATAACAATATAGTAATAACTTTCAATGTGAGGACATCCGCATTTCCTAATTTAAGCCCCTGAGCACAGAGAATCGGAACACGTCGCGCGTATACATTGAGGAACATCATCCACAGTCTGCAGTTTAGTTTGCTGTTGCATCAGAATCTACATCAGGTCTCTTGTTACTTATAAAACACTCCAATGTTCATGGCTATCGTAAAAGTTTTGGCTTGTCGATCATCAAGATCCTAGAGGTGCCACACTTGTGTCCATCGTTTGTTTCTCCTCCATCATTGGTGCTTGCAAATGTTTGCCAGCAATCTCAATACAACGTCCTGCTCAATTTATCTATCGTTTTCTCCATGATGTACCACGTATCAAACGGATTGCTATATATCCGACTGTTTCTAAAAATGCACCTGACATTTTCTATATTTCAAAGAGCAAAATGGAATCAAATTAGGCATAAAACAAGAGAAAGGCTTTGCAACATTGAATCCATATCTCAGATGAAATGTACGTAGGGATGGGATAGATAAAGGGATATACACTACTACTTACTTGATAAGCACTCTTGCTCTTTGCATGTGGTGAGTGTGTTTGCTGCCCTAGAATTGTCGGTCGCGCCATCTACACGGAAGAAGTAATTAGGATTGGGAGTGTCTCCACCAGTAAATTCCACGCAGACGTATCCGAAGTCGTTGCAACCGACTGTTCCGATTTCAAAGTCGGTCTCAACGCCCATCAGTTCCAGAGGAGTGGCTTCGTTTAAAGTCGTACCCTGCTCAGGCCAGCTCAGGGTCTGTGGTACGTAGCCGTAGCGGTCCCCAACACCATCAGGGCTTCGACTTCCAAAGAGACCCATTCGCCAGAGGCCATCACCAGACAACAATGGGTTGTCCTCTCGGAAAAGCACGCTGGCGTCTATGTTGACTCCAGTTTCCACATAGGGCTCTACCGTTTCTGTGGGCGTCAGTGTCCAGTCTAACTCTTCAGCAACAATTCCTGGATAGGGGTAAAACCATTGGAAACTGGGTGATTATAGGTGATTCCGGGCAATTAAATATACTTGTACAATATAAGAAGGGTAAAGTAAGATGTGACGTAATTTGTTGACATCTTTGACTGGATTATGAGATGTTTCGTATCTTTTGCTCCAGGGCGGTGTTTCATCAAATAACCACCGACTTTACGAACGACATGTATTAGTTCTCATGCTGAATTGTAGAGAATGTAACAAGTAGAGCGCTCGGTAGCGCATTTCACTCTTTCTTAAAGTAGAAATTAACTTAATAGGAGAACTTTCCCTAGAAATTGAAGTACTATCAATGGATGAAGTGAAAAATACAGTGATCAAACTGAAAATTTAAGCAAAATCCAACAATCCATTCAAAAGTTATGAATGTTCAAAATTTGATTTCAATGTATCGAGTATAAAAATAACATGAGATGCCAAACGGAATAAGACAGTCATAAACAGTTTTGGTGATGTGGTTTGAAAGCAGGGTGGGATCAGTCTGTTGGGGTGTTAATGCCCTATAAAAATCAAAGTAAATTCTAAAATAGAAAAGTACCTCGGCATTCTGGAGCTCCTGTGCAACCAATTTGTGCTTGAGCATCTGGATATCCTCCCAACGTATAACCAAGGTTTCCGGTTGTGACGGGATTGTCTCCACGATAGATTCGTGTACAGATATACTTCATGTCGTCGCACTCAGCCATCGGATCATCAAACTCAAAGTTGAGATTGAGGAGCTCAAATTTTTCCTTCTTCTTGAAGTATTTATCCTTCTGTTCTGGGCTAAGCACGTCCTCAACGTACCCAACCCTGGCAAAGATATAAGGATAATGCTAAGAAATACCTTTCAATTTATTTAGGAATTAACAAGATTGAACCAAAATGATGAATATCTAAAAAGAAAATAATAACAATAGTAAACAAATGAATACATAGGTAAATAAATGAATAATGATGGATGATCGATATATAAATGAAAATGAAAAGGTTAGTATCTAAAAGACAGGTTCGTGACATTGGTCTTTAACATATTTAGACCTCCAAATTTTCTAAACTCGAAAAAGGGGGACGATACTGCTTTATTTGTCTCTGCCGGATGATGTGCATCGCAGGATGAGCCACAGAATGCTATTTGGTCACCCAATCCATGCGCGGACCTTGGGGAGGGGGGGGGGGGGCTATAGGGGCGCCAAAATTTTACGATAAAAAAGGGCGCGACATACGCTCAAAGGGGAGAAGATCTTTTTTCTTGTCTTTGTTTCTTATTTTTGCTTGCTTGTCCGCCCAGTTCAGGGGGGGGGAGCAAATATGAAGTTAAAAACGTTTTGTTTTGTTTTATTTTGCTTGTCAGCTCAGCTCAGCCATCTCGGGGGCAACATTTCAGGTGAAGATTTTTGTTTTGCTTGTCAGCCCAGCCCAGTCCCTGGGGGCGCCAAATATGCTCTAAGCCCCCTCTGAAGCCTGGTTACGCATGCAAGACGGTTCAACTCGGCGGGTATTCGATCCGAAGGACCCAATCGCCTATGACACCAGAAGCATAGCATAAATCTATCGTATGTGATTTATGCCCCGGTCACATAGGGCCCTAGAAGCAACCCGATTCAACACGACTCTTTATTCTGAGGCAGTTAACTGTGAATCAACAAAGAGTCGTGTTGGATCGTGTTACTTCCGGGGCCCTATGTGACCGGGGCATTACCTCGGTCCCCGACCGTCGGGTGTCGCGGAGGCCCAAACTCCGAGATTCCACAGATCTTGTCCGGAGACCCCTGTCGTTTCCCGTGTATCGTGAAACTTGATAGGTACGTCCAAGGTGAGCTGATTACTCCCTCCTTCAGAGATTGTATTTGTGCTTGTGATCTCTGGTAGTACCTTCTTTGCCAACACATCTGATGAAAATGAAATATAAAATGACCGGTTATGTTTTTTTCTTGATGTGTGAATGTGAGTTTGTGTGTATGGGTGAACTAGTCCTCACTCACCCGGGAGTAACTGAGGCATTTTGTTTTGTTTCTTCGCCTGCTATAGAGGCTTGTAAAAGAAAAGGAATTCTTTAAAGAGAAAAGAAAGTATGGACACAAGCTTACATCCATTTGGAATGCGTTGAGAATAGAGAGTGAATTGAGTATCCCTTAAGTGTGCGAATCAAAGGTTGAAGTTTTCTCATATCAGAATGTTTGCCCTTTAAATACTTTAATTTTCTAACGTGAGTAAAAATAGGTGGAAATATGGCGTTCATTGACATCAAATTTGGGATTTTTTTTCTTATGTCGATAAGATTTTTAGTTGCCGCTAATCAGTTTACTTTGAATCAATGTACTTTGAATCTAGACTGTTCAAAGCCCGTTGTATTTTCCCTGTACGAAACTTAGTATTTTTACTTATAATGCCTTCCGATACACGAAGGAATGTCAACGTTCGTAACGATTTTGGGGATTCATCACGATCTAGTTGACTTAATATTAAGCTTCTTTGGGAAGAAAATGTTGATGCAAAAACCTCTCTTATATTGATCTTTTGTACTAGAAATAGGCGGATTTCGTAGAAAGAAAGGGTTCTGGGATTAATTTAACTTAAGAATGCGTGAATCATCTGATGAAATTATTCAGCAAATACAATTAATTTGTAGTAATAAAGTTTTCGTACAACTACTAAAATGATTTAAGCATGATGGCCTTACGCTTTACTCCTTTTGAATCTCATGTTCGTTGTCACTCTAGGGCCTCCGTAATATGTCGATATCCATGAATGACGAAAAATGAAAGTCATCTTATCATGAATTCTCAATGCTATATCTCAAAAGGATATGATGTGACCCTCAATTTACTTCATATGGTCCGATATTAACAAATCACCAGCTTTGTCTTGTGTAAACTTTTTCATTTGTAGATATAACACTGAGAATTCATTTTAAAAAATGACATTTTCGTTCTTCGCCATTTATGGATATCGACAAATTACGGAGGCCCTAAAGTGACACCGAAAGTGAGATTTATGAAGGACGGCAGCTGGTGCGGCGAAAAAAAATCTCGTATATGTCTGTCACCTTAGTGCCTCCGTAAAATTGTAAAATGCCTATAATGTTTTTCCCCAAGGGTGCCCAAGTGGCACCCACCGGATTTGAGTTAAGTAACCCCTCGACTATCATATTCACCAATAAACCAGCATTATCATGGTATATCACGCTTTGGGTAAAAATCGGGTCAATTCTCTTCGGCTATAAATTGTACTCACTGTATGGACACAAGAAGCAGCATTCTCCCTCAGGTTTGATGGGCTCTGAGCAGAAAGCCGGTTGACAACTCTCGATGACACACGTGACAGTGGCGTTGTTACATTCACAAGTCGTACATTCGTCGACATCCCAACTCTCGCCATCAAGGTATGGTGTGCTTCGATAGACACAGGGGAGAAGCTCCTCACCAGAGCTCAAACTCAGAGAAAAACCTGAACGAAATGGAAAAAAAACACGAAATTATATATCAATTTAAGTCCCGGTCACATAGGGCCCCGGAAGCAACATGATTCAACACGACTCTTTGTTCTGAGGTAGTTAACTGTTAATTAACAAAGAGCCGTTTTTTAATCATGTTGCTTCCGGGGTCCTATGTGACCAGAGCATAACAGGGAATATAAGCAATGAACTTGATATTTCCAATTCCTGCGGAAACTCTGTACAAAGAGATCCAATAAAATGGTATGACTATTGCAAAGTGGTTATAATCTGGACCCATGTTTTTTTAAATTATTTACGGATATAACAAGATTTAACAAGGTGTAGTAAATAGGCTGTGTACAGTTATGCGCTGTCATTGCATAACTTATGTTATAGTGCATAGACGAAAAATCCTATTATCAAATGTTGCTATTTTGGGGCTTGAGATCTTAAGTTGTGTAAAAATTGTATTTACACTAACTTTTACGCTGCCCATAGCCTTCTCTATTTTACAGTAAACTCGAAATCAAAGGTGTATAAAGAAAAGATCAACTTAATTTCTCAAACTTACTATCTTGTCCGTGGCATGTTGTTGAAAATGCAAATACGACTAGGAGAAACACCCAGAAGAAAATCCGCCGGTGCCGGTGGAATTGGTCCCCAAAGCTATACATGATGTACAATCTTTGAGAAGGACCAAACGCGAAATTTGAGAGAGCTTCGTACACTGTCGATCCCTCCAAGTCGGCTCTCTCATTCAAGAACTGTCGTGAAAGAGTCTCAGATGATGAACTGAGCGTACTCGGACTGATCAGACGACGTGCTGATGTCGCAGTCACACATGTACGTACGCATCCGCATGTGTCTGGTCTGCATTCGTTAACCGATATGTATCTGTGACGGATGAGACGGAGATGGGGAGGAGAGATTGAATATGTGACCGGGGTTTAAGAGCTTCCTCACTTTTCCCCTCCTCCCACTTGCTTTTTTCAACAGTCCCCTTCCCCCGCTCCTCTGTTTAATTGTCTCTTATTTTGTTTCTCGGTAGATTTATTTTTTTCTTATTCCACTTTACACCATCGCTAATGCCATGAACAGAGTAATGGCCCAAACAGATGATCCCTTGAATCAAGATTTCGTAGTGAATGCTGACAATGCGGGTTTATGTCAGCATCTTTTGTCATATTAAAGCCAAAAAGTCCCTAAAATACATCGGACCTGAAATTGCTCAACAGTCACTTTGACGCCTACTCTATTGGACTAACTCCCATCTTAAGAAGCAAATATTGGTGACTTTGATCCATATTTTGTTCGCCATTTTATATTTAACAATTTGGCCGACAAGACCTTTAATGAAAAGGCAAACTTGGAATATCATAGGTGTTTGTCAGGAAATCGTATCATCTTTACATTTTTGTACATGTACAAATAGGTCCTTCTGACCAGGAAAATTTATCTGAAAGACCTGCCTCCTGGAAGCAGTGGCAAATATGTGAAATTGATAATATTACAAGTAAAATGAGCCAAACATGCGGAGAAAACATATTATTCAAATGAAGTCTATACATTTTATTCGGCCTCAATTTGGATAGTGTCGATTTTCAAACAAAACTTCATTTCACGTTCACTACCATTTCTTTTTTTCTCTGTCACGGGTCGACCACTTCTCCCTTTGGGACTACCTAATGATTATTGAATTTGTGCACTTTGTGTCTCTACAGCTAATCTTATTCCAGTTGGCCTTCATTCTGTCAGCATTTCAAGATGTTTTGTTAACCTGTCAGAAATCTTTCTCATAAGTGTATGGAAGCTTAAAAGTGACACCAAGGTGTACAGCTTATCACTTTAGGAAGTCAACATCTTAAGGCGGACTCGCACCTTTGCGTTTATAAAATGCGTCAGCCCAGATTTTTGGGAAATTAGAAACGCTAACTGGACGCACAGCATACGCAGATCAGATGTTGGATTGACGTTCCGCTTGCGCTCAACGAACGTATGCCGAGCGTCAATCCTCCGTATGACCTGCGTCTTTAGGCCCGTTCACAAAGGAGTGACAAAACGCTGCGACAAAACGCCGCGACATGTAGCAGTGTTTTGTAGCTCCTGTGTGAACGGGCTATTTGTGTGTCAAGGGAGTGTTTATAATTTCCAAATAAGCTGGGTCGCAATGAACGCAGAGGCGTGAGTCGGCCTCATTTAGGAAAAAAATCGGAAGACAATATCCCTCATGCCAATATTTCTCCTAATATCTAAGGTATTTTATGATATCGACATCTTCTGGAAGATGTTTGGATGGCGAGAAATTTAATCTAGGATCTCGTCATCATTTTTTTTTCTTCATTTTTTTGCAACTCTTTCTATCTCGGTGGCACTTTTAAGCTTCCATATATATGTCCTCCAAATCTTCCTGAAACTGTCGTGCTACATGAAGACCCTGTGTTTTAAGACTTCATCAGCAAAATTGTCGATGTAAACAGGCTAAGAAAGGGCTCGAGCAAATGAGAAAACAGAGATTAGTCACGTGACATAGTGCTTGCCAATTTGAAACGAAGCAGACTTGACAGGACAGTCGGCTCGATGTATGTGCTTGCTTTATGCAACACTACGTATTCATCAAATGAAAATATAAAACAACAATGATAATACTGATAGAACAAAAACAATCACACCCCTACGCACTATCACGCACATTTATTTTATTTTGTTTTTGCTTTTGTGTTTGTATGATTTGCATACACATCTCTGCCCCTTCCAAGCTTCAGCCATATTTTTGTGTAAATGTCATGTGAGTCAGGTCAAAGAATCAGTTATCAATAAGAAAAAAAATAAATGAATAAAATGATTATAACAAAAGTAGGCCTAATGATTATGGAATAATCATTTTGCTGTCGCTTCTACTTTAGAATATTGTAAGAAATATATATATCATCATGTCATCAACACTAATTTCAAATAATGAACAAATACAAATGTTCACTCTTTTCTCTCCTTTATAGTGACCTTTGGGATTTTGGAGTTCATTACAAAAAGAGAGAAAACAAAAAAAACCCTCAAATTTCGCTCGGATTTCATTCTCTTTACAAAATGTATATATCAGAGAGCAATTCTGCAATAATTTGGCCCTTTCAATTCCGCAATAATTTTGCCTCTTATATTATGGGCCAATTTATTGCGGAATTGCTCTATGATAATGGAGTGGGATTACACTTATTAATGAGTTTTTTTTAATGTCCGTAACACTTGTCACCGGAGCAAATGTCGTTTCACCACTTTGGGTATTAGGTGTTGAAAACCGCCATTAATCTAAATTAAGTTTATACGCGCAATAGCATCAAAACATGATTGAAAATTTGGGAGACGTACCATATGAACTTGATGGTCCTGCTTTTTTTGTTACGAAGAACAGTAGTTGCCATCCAAATCGTGCAACACGATCAAATACGTCTCTTTGTTCCGTTAACAGTTAGGTGCCTCCCATCAAGGAGTCGGATTAATTCATGTTGCTTCCGAGGTTCTGTGTGACTGATGCGACTTTACTGCATCACACCCTGACTGATCGATCTTGTGAGGTACCGACGCGACGTAGAAATCATCATGATGGGCTGCCCTGTCTTCGTAAGGCATTAGCGGTCTCACCTGTGCATTTACATCCATCTGACCACATATCCATTAATCCATAATGTAGTTTCCCAATAGTTCTTAATGTTTCATGTATTTTTCCTGTAATGAAGAAGTGTTCAATTTCTGCTTTTCGATAGATATGACTTGCAAACTTCATCTCTCTCTTTGGCTGAGAAATAGAATTGAAAATATTGACAAAATCTAAGAGCCACTTTCCGTAGTCTAAACTAATTTATTGTTATAACATCTCAGTAGTACAAGAAAATATACAATTCTCTCTAAAGATAGGTAGATGATTATCATATGTAAAACTTTTACATTAGGTATTTATTAGAAGTACGCTCAACATACCTTGTGCGTGTGATCACCTGGACTTGAAGAGCTGGGAAGAGGATGGACATTCAGCGGTGAACAGGTCCTTCAGGTATCGTCCCGACCCATCTTCGGACTCTCTGCATCTGTAACTCTGACCTTAAATGCTGCAAGTAATATTTTATCATCATAACAAGAGCCACTTATATAATACCGTTCGGTATGCCGTAATTTGCTGGAAATCAAGTACACTATGATACTTACACTTTATACTTAGGTTATACACTTACACATCGGTGTTTCATGTATGTACAGTTGGACCCGTTGTGGGAGATTGCAGCGTCATCAATTTCTGTCACTATGGTTACGCAATTGATGTATTGCGGGATGTCCCGTTGCACGTAATCTGCTACAGGCCTTTATTCCCGTCATGGAAATCGGTGTGTGGAGACACTTTTATACGTCCTGGAAGTTCCTGAAACCCCCGATGCGTTATCCATCTACCTGTGCCTGAAAAGACTGTTGCTAGAACATAAGGGGAAGAACCGCACGATGATGCTACTTGCATCGGTAGATATAATTCTGTACACTTTATTCGCTGGTGGCCAAGTAAACTAACATAATACTTTGATCAAGATCATACCATTGAATTACACGTGCGTGTAACAGTCGTATTCCTTGCAGGAGATCACAGTATCTTGAAGAAATCGTTCTGACATTACTACTCTCTGAATCTGCATATCAAACCTAACATGCTGCAATAAAAATAATATCAATATTGTAAGGGCCAAACGAATTATATCGTTCGGAATGATAACCAGTTCCTGAATTAGAGGTGGTCAAGTACAATATGATACTTACTCTCTACCCAGATGACTTACTTACGCATTTTGATCATGTTGGTACATGTACAATTTGCGCCGTTGGTTGTAGGAAACCACAGCATCGTAACATCTCTCTGTCAATATGAATGCACATGCGTTGCAACATATGTATGAAGGGAATTCCTGTTGCGAGTTGTCTCTACATATGCCTTTATTCCCGTCATAGAGGTCGGTATGGATACAGATGTATAGGACCTGGGAATTCCTAACACGTCCGATGTGTTGTCTACCTAACTGTTCTGCAAAAGATAGTGTTAGAGTTTGGGGGAAACTAAATCACACAGTAATGCTACTTTCATCATAAAAGCTATCATTGGTCACCTATTTTGCTGGTGGCTAAGTATTTTATGTGATTTTGATACCTTTACAGTCGTATTCTTTGCAGGATATCAAAGTATCGCCATCTCCTTCGGCTTCAAATTTGAAGTTTGGTCTGGCGTGCTCTCCTTTCTGGAACTCCAGACAGAACCAGCCGTAGTTATCGCAGCCCAGCTCACTGATGGGGAAGGGAACCTGAACGTCGTAGAATTCTAGAGGTCCCCCTTCTCGCAGCAACATAGCTTGGTTATAGGAGTCCAAGGTCTGGACGATTGTGTCCCGTCGTTGGCCAGTACCGTTCCCGTTCGTAGATGCGAAGGCGCTGAGTTTCCATAGGTCTTGCCCCTCTACGGCTGGACTATCTGGTGTGAAATGTACCTCTACGTCCAAAGATATGGGAGTCGGTTTACCAAACAATACCTCGTCCACCTCTAGTATCCAATCGAGCTCACTAGCTGTGGCACCTGTACACAAATTAAATACATTAAAGAATAGATAGACTGACGGTTATTAAACAATCAGGTTGATAAATATTTTTTCGGTGTACTGTTATAAAAACTGTTTTAATTCTGCATCTCGATTAAAGTATAAAACAAAATATAAAACATTTTATTTCTTTTGGAAATCATGATACAGTCCGAAGACATCTCATCTTTGGAAAATTTGTTGTTGCAAAAGTTTTACCGTAAATTATTTATCTGACCCCCCAAAAACGAGGAAACAATTTTAGGAAGACGCAATGCGATTGTTTCACTATTTTTTTTCAATCCTTTACTGATATTTGTCAAAGTACATTTAACACCATGTAACTATTTCCGTAAAATGAAGTCGAACAGCCTGATTCAATACTCCTTGTTAATGTTATTCAAATCAGAATCGGCTTGTTATTTTTGTGTTCGTACAGTACAATACACGGCTCTATTGCCCATGACCGACTTTATTTTTCGAAATAGTTTGTATCGTCTTATTTTAAATGAAGTGTATCTAAGATCATTCATACAATCATACCTTGGCATCTTTCCGTCATGTCCACACATGTAGTCGTTACAGTTTCGTCGGGAAGAGATTCGAAGGTGTAATCAAGACTGCTCCCTGGGTTCTTGTCCAAGTCGAAGCAGAGGTAAGAAGCCTCTTTACACCCAATATTCTCCATGTTGAAGTCAAAGCTTATGTCTTGAAATGGCAGATTCTCGCCTTCTTGAAGTGAAGTAGCGGCAGCGGTGGGATCCAGGACTTGTTGGACAAACCCAGCCTTGGGTCCAGAACCAAAAGGGTTCCTACTTCCGTAGACACCGACCATCCACAGATCTTCGCCCATGACGTTCGTCGACTCGTTGGTTGTGATGCCGGATAGGTCAACAGTCAGTGGGTTGTTCTTGTTTTCGATGAGTACCTGATCTCCGAGATCAACTTCAAACCCTGAGAAAATGGCCTCTGCAATATCGAAAAGATTTTTCTCATTATGATACAATTTAGTACTTCATTGCAATGAGTCTAAGAACGGATATATCAAAGCGTTGGATCTAAATTGTTTTGATAATGTCCTTGTGAGAAGCATGAGTCTCGACCTATTCATATATTGTCAATCTTTTGAACAAATTGCCTTCAATATTTGGGTTTTGTACAATCAATATTCTAACTGCAACGCATCACGATGCATCCTATATGGTGCAATATTGATTATATATCTTACTATTCTATATATATGCAAGATTAATTATAGAAACGAATAGAGATCGGTTGATTTGAGTCACATACGAAACCTACATAGTACAATGACCGGCCACGTTGACGAACTCACTTGATAAACACTCCTGCTCTTTACATTTGGTCAAGGTATTCGATTCTCTCGATGCATCTTGTGCACCCTCCTTCCGAAAGAAGTAGTACGGATCGGGATCATCACCGCCTGTAAACTCCACACAAACATATCCGTAGCCATTGCAACCGATGGAGCCTATCTCAAAGAGAGTCTCCACGTCCGACAGCTGCAGGGGAACCCCCTCCTCCAACGTCATGCCCTGCTGAGCATCATCCAGGGTTTGCGACACGTAGCTGAAACGATCATCGCTCGTTCCTTGTGCGTCCCTGCTCCCAAAGACACCCAACCGCCAGAGCCGCTTGCCCGCAAGTTGTGGGTTGTTTTCACGGAAGAAGACGGTCGTGTTGAGGCCGACCAATGTCTCCTGACCGGGGATGACGGCCCCTTGTGGTGTCAGGCTCCAAGCAATGTCTCGGGCGACGATTCCTAGATTGAGATGGATGTAAACATAAGTGATGTGTAACCTTAGGTTACGGAAATTTGGAGATTGGTATTTTCCTTATGCGCCTTGATTACAAATTAACTAAAAATAAATTTATTTTCTGGATTCTTCTACCTTAGTTTAGAACTTTCAGCTTTCTTACCTTCCATTTTGATTACTACATTAATAACCAGATATCTATGAATGATAATGCAATTAAACTTCCTTTTATGCGGACTTGGGCTATCCCAGACATGAGACTATTGCTCGTTGAACTTCCAGCATCTCTTTAGGACACATTATAAGAATTCCTCTGTTAGAGCCCTACCAAAAGGATATAACAAAATGAATTCATTGTTTTATATCAGGCTTACAAAATCCGGATTGATGACCAACAGAACACCACTTGAATCAAACTGCTGATAGTTTTATTTAAAAAAAAAAAGAAACTGTTACCTTGACATTCTGGAGCTTCCGTACAACCGGTAAGGGCGGTCTCGTCTGGAAAGCCAGAGAAATCAAACGGCAGGTTGCCCATGGTGAGGGGCGTATTGCCCTTGTCAATCTGTGTACAGATGTACTTCATATCATCACACTCTGCCGTGGGGTCGTTGAAAGTATATTCGACAGGCGAAAACTTGAAACCTTGTTTCTTCGTGTAGGTCTGTGCACTTTGGGCATCGTCCAGCGTACTGCTTTGGTAACCAAACCTGTTTGAAGAAGATTAAAAAAAATAGAAAGTGATGTTGTTGGTATCTTTATGCTATTTTAATCTTTAGGTTGAACCCAGGTATTGTTGTAAACATAGGATTTATTTCCTGGTTTTCTTGGGTGTATCGATCCTTACCAGATTTATGTGTGTCTTTGTCGTTTCATTAAGATTTGTCTCATAAAATTTTTATTTTTGAAACTGAATTTATGTCAGGCTGATTAAAACTCAGGTTACCACTATCGATTGATTTATCTATCTACCATTTGATATATGTGATAGTGTGGGTTTAACTGAAAAGTTGGGAAATAATCGTAATTTGATTGTTCAACATTTCTACCTAAATATAGTGGAAAGACTATAAAATCCTGCAATGGGGCTCCAGGGCCAGACATCCGTCATATCTCGAGCCCTCCCGGAATTTGAAAATCAATCATCACCCCCCCCCCCCCCC